>QVNV01019281.1:0-24774 GCA_014825455.1 Pseudomyrmex pallidus
TAATATTGCTGCAATAATGTTGCAATATCATATTATCATACTAATATTGCTGCAATATCGCGATATTCCTGCAATATTGTTGCAATCTTGCGTGCTGTACGGGCAGCTATTAGATATTGTCATGTGCTGGAAAGTATTGGAATCAGTAGAACGCACTCGAAAAACCTTATTATCGCGTTATGAGCGTAATCGTTGTTTTCGTCGCAAGTTTGTAACGTGTCGGTGGTTTGCATGCAGCATACTATAGTGCAGGCTTTGGTTTGAGGCTTGTTTTTTTATTTTTATTTTTTTTGTAAAAAATGCGTCCTTTTTACTTGCAATTTTGTGCAAATATAGTATGTAACTTCTCTATTTTAATGTCACGAAGTGATAATCTCATTATATCACAAGTAAAATGACATTTAATAAAAATGTAAAATGTAACTCTGTTCCATATGTCGTCCCTTAAGGATGTTCCAAATTTCGTCCCCAGTAGGTATTTCAGTTATGTCATTTCTTCTTCTTCTTCTTTGCTAATATGGTGCTTTGCCCCTGCTCGAGAGGAGCATATGCCAGTCAATGAAATGAGTTATGTCATTTGTTGGAAATCACTGGAACTAAAACGTACACAGACTGCGAATTCGGTAGCCTGCACTAGTGTGCACTGAGTGCAGGCTACCGAATTCGCTGAGAAAGTATTATCGAAGGACATAATTGTTGATTGTTGTGTGCCGTAATGTGTTAAAATTTATTTAGTAACGTGAGTGATTTGCAGGCTACTGTACAGACTTCGATTCAAAGCCTATTGTTTTTGATAAAGGTACGTTCTTTTTATCCGCACTTTCATGTAAGTAGATGTAGTATTTAATCTCTATTTTAAAGATAGAGATTAAATACTGTCACGAAGTGATAATCTCATTGTGTGACAACTTGACTAACTAACCCTACTTTTTTAATAATATATATATATATATTTTATAACATAAAGATAATATATTTTTTATAATATAATATATATTTTATAATAATAATAAAAATAAAAATAATAATGAAAACTTAATTGTTTTCTTTTCTTTATAGAATAAAGCAATTTTTAGTGATTTCTGCGTACTCTTATAACTACGAACTGTGTATTTTACTTAATTTTTTTAATTTAAAAAATTTTTTTACTTTTTGCACGTAAAATCATATTTTTATAGATAATAGCGTAGCGCTTTTGGGAAACATTTTACTAGATCATACTAACAGTTTCAACTTTTTTTCTAAATAATTCAAAAGAGGACGAAATTAGGAACACTTTTTTGGAAACGTCAAAAATGTATGCTCTCACATTTTAATTTTTTTCCTTTTTTATATAAAAGTTTTAAAAACAATAAGGATTATAGGATTTATACTAGAGAGTTTGAACGCATACAAATTTTTGTAAGTCAGACTATTAATTACAGTCTGAATAAGAGACAAAAAACTTAAGGGGGACGAAATTTGGGCCCCTTATCTTATTCACCTTGCGCTATTGATTCAAAATCATTCTCGTTAAAGATTCATACTCTCCTATCGTGCTGCTCGATATCCCACCACATATGCTCATTGGCAGTCATGTACGACAGAAGGCAACAACTGACGGAAAAAGTGACGGAATGGGGAAAAGAAAAAAATAAGCCAATAGCGCAAGATATATTGGTTCCAACAATGGACCTTTGGCGAGAGGTTATTATAGTAGGCGAAAGGAAAATTCTCCTATCCGGTTCTTTCTCTGACTACAATAAAGTTTTTCGTAATTTAAGTCATCGGACTTAAACAATAAAGTGACAAACATGAAACTTTTGATTACGCACAACTTAATTTACAACCTAATATTATCAGTATAAAAAGTAAATGTAAAATATTTAGAACTTGTCACGTGTTAACATTTACAAAAATGCCGACGACTAGCCAAACTTTTGGCAGTTTCTCATCTTTAAAATTAATGAGACATAATATAGTATTAGAGAGTCCATGGTATAACCATGAGTTGCAACTATAATTACATAGGATGTATAGTATCCTTCATATTCTGCGATATCCTCGTGAGAGGATCTTCGTCCAAGTCACTCGAGATTTGATTCCAATGTTCGTCTTCTTCCTCCCTTTCTTCATCATGCACCGAGTTTTCCCTAAGAATAACAGTTTTTATTTGTCTGTACACAAAAACTAATAGTTAAATTGATAAAAAATGCCTATTTTAACTATTATAAAATAAATATTTAGTCTATATGTGACATTAAACAAATTTCTGTTTGCAAATTATACATAAAAGTAATATTACTAACTCATATTTATTAGTGGAGGGCAGGAATAAAGATTTCGGACAATCCTTGAAGTAGGGCCAGCATTCGCCGTGAAATTTTCCGCGATTTTCTGCCTCGACGTATTCCTTAAGAAGATTCGCAAAAGGCGATCGGCTAGCGCTGAAAATATAATTTGGAGTTTTGCTTTTTTTTAATATGAAAAATGTAAAACAATTGTTTTTTAGATAACTTACGTGAGGAACAGTTTCAGCATTTCGCCGATCAGACCAAAGTTGTTCAAAGGGTGTCCTTGAATCTCGCAAATCGCCCTCAATAAACACGCTTTTCCGTTCATTCCCAAAGTGGTGAGCATGTCCTCGGCGGTACCGTAGAGCAGAGCCCGTTCGCCGCCGTGGAATGCATTTTTCGGCACTTCCATCACGTCCCGTTTGTGCAATCTGCGTTTGATAAATGCTGCGATAAAGTCTGCCATCATCATGCCCGCCTGTCGGCTCTTCAGCTTCCTGTCAAAAGCTGGCGGGAGAGCACCGTAAGGATTTTCATTGTCCGTTAGACCCAATTTGTCGAAATCGACTGAAACATTTTATTGGTTTTCATAAACCAAGCAATAATCAATCACAGTTAAAATCTATTGTATTGTAAATGTCTGTAATGTTTTTCTGATCTTTACTTACTTGTAAACGGCAGACTAATGGTCATATTGCTGAGAAAACCATAAGGAGGATGCCTAACAAATGGTAACGCCAAAGTAGGCGTAATGGTCATGACGGTACCAGGGGGTAAAGCAATTCGTCCGTCATTTGTGAACCAAAGAACTCGTTTTTGCCTGTGGTGCAACCTTTGACGAGGCGGTTCTTTTTCCGTATTTTCCACACTTGACGTAGCTAATTCTTTTAACATAATAAGACCGAGCAGCAGCAGAAAAACCTTTCGTGTCATCTTGCGTTCGAGCGGCTGTAATTAATATCTAGTATAAATGTAAAAACAATTAGAAGCCTTTATAAGTGCGCGTTTAGTTAGTATAATTATCAACAACTTGAATTTACGAGGTAATAAAATTTACACATTAAGAATTTTTAGTATTCTAATAACTTTCGGTTAAAGACGATAGAATTTTTACGTTTAAAAAAAAGATGATGAGGGACAGTACGAGGCGATAGACACAGATCGTAGATTAGATTAATGGTTTTATTTTATGAATACGCGGAGTCGCGCATGTAATTCCCGGTTTTTCTAATGACGTAACGATGTTTCAAGTAGGCCGCACACGTTTACTGATATATCGCGGAATTATTTGCGATAAATCCTCGCGACGCGAAGCGTGCATATAGCGTGATGCGTGTACGTATTGCAATTACGAGACTTACGGTATACACGCGCGGTATCTCCTCAAGAAGTTGGCGTTAGAAAAAATTTCGTTCTCCGACACGTAACTCGTCGATGGATTTTGTCGCCGTCTTCGGCAGCAATTACATCCTGTTTGTGCGAACATACGAACGTGGACGATACGATGCTTATGTGACAGCGAAAAAATTTTCGCCTGTTTGATATTCGGGACGAGCGCAAGTTTAGCAAGCCAATTGTGTCAATTGGAGATTTAATTTGTGGGTATAGAGGATACTGTCCATTACGGGCGATAAACAGTAATTTGTCATCGAATTAATTTCTTTTTTTAACGAATATTTATAAAAAGTTCTCTTTAGTATCAAACAAATAAAAAAATTAAGACTTTAAGAGCCAAACGCTGGAATGTACATATAAAAAATATATCTTCTCTCTAATCCTGTGAATTTGCGGAAGTTTATGATCTTTGTGTATTTGCGTTTGTACGATATTAGCCTATTAGAGTAAATTGTACAATTATAGGCACTCAGGAAGACCCAAATTTGGGGTCAAAACGTCTGTAATTTTTATAAAATAAAGAAGATCATTGACCCGAAGATCAGGTTGTTTGCCTCACATTGGTCATTTCCTACTACGATAAAAAATATATATTTTTAAATGTATAAATTAATACATATACAACTAAATATTAGGCCAATATTAAATTTAATTCAAATCCCCACGCGTGTTAATTTACATATTAAAAGAAAGAAAATAAATATATATATAATTGTACGTACATCCGGCATATTAGCTCGGCGTTCATACTTGTATATTTTTACAAACTTTTAAATTGTTGTTAATGCACATAATAATTCGAACTGAGTTTAATTCGAAAATTCATATTAGATGTTTAATTTGTATCTCATATTAGATGTTTAATTTGTATCTCATATACGTAAACAACTCTTTTATTTCCTTTGTTCTTTCTTTTAAATAAAAGTTATTTTCCAATTTAAAATTTTTTCCATAATTACGTAAACTTTTTTGTAAAAGTGGCAATAGCGGTATAACATGCGACCGACGCCGTTGTCTAAATTGTAACGAACACACCAACTGGACAATGCATCTCTCGATCGCGTGCGTGATTGTTTTCCTCCCTTTTACGTCGAAGTGAGTGACACGTGTAGTCGTCCCTAGTTACAGTTATCGAGATTCCAGTACGTGCGAGCCGGGTTCAGTTCAGTAGGCTTTGGTAGCGCAGAAAGCTTACCGGTACCCTTTGATCGGTATAACAGTATATAAACGGCATTAGCGTTAAGGGAAACGAGGCGACTAGACTTCGCCCTAGAAAAACGCGAGTTGCATGTGTATCTATGTAAGTATATACGCTTGTCCGTATACGTATATATATCTTAATTGCTCGCATTGCACGTTTGTTCGAAGCAAAACTATTCGCTTGACGCAAAAACCTCGTAAAAAATGTGCTAAGTAACAATAGAACGATAAGTGAAAAAATAAGAGGAATAATGTATTAAAGCAAAGGTGCGAAACCGGTCGGCAAGTAACCCACGTGACCCACATTGCTTTTTGTTTTCATCGGGATATTCATGTACGATATATCGAACCTGTGCCGAAATTTGAATCCGACCGGATTCTCAAAACCGCGATCGTGCTTCGAATGTTATGACGGATTTTGTTTATTTACAACACAACTCGATCTGCTTTACATCTTAAAAAACAACTTAGAGAAAAAACGTAATCGCGAATTATCTTGCACGAGAAATCAACGAAAACGCCATAATAATCAATCCGATACGATCTAGATCGACGAACTGGCATACATTGTTTGTTACGGCGAGAGTGAAGTTCGCCGGAAAGAAGAAAAAGAGAAGAACATAAGGTGGGGCGACCGCTAAGCGCACATCGCGAGGAATACGAAATGATTGACCCGTATATTTTAATATGTGCGCCGCGTCACGAGAGAAGAAGATACACACCGGCGACGCGACGCTTCGAATTAAATTACTTCGAAATTATGTACCCCGATGCAGAAATTGGTTCGCCGCGGTCCGTGCGTGGTTTTTTGACGAGGCACCGTTACATACCTACCAGTCATAAAACCGGGTCGATTTTAAGACTGGTTCCTGCAGGCGATTTTGCGAACGTCTTGCACATTCCGTGATCGGATCGTGCTTTTTTGTCCAGAGTAAATGCGTTTACTTTTTTAGCATAGACACATACAACTAGACCCAACATGTCGTATATTTCTGTATGATATGCATTAGGACTTGAGTTTAGCCATAGACATATATCTAGATCCAGCATCCATATATTTTGTTATGATATTCATTAGATTTTGGCAGAGCGAAGAGAGAGGCAAAACAGGGATATCTCTGTCCTTTTCTGCACGCGCATTACTGACAGTATAATAACAACAATGGCCGGCTACTGCCTGAAAGTATCGTCGGATAACCTTTTTATTATAGATATGTATAAATTATATGCATAGACATATAATTACACTAGTGGACACTGTGTTACACGGTGTCTTGCTGGAAAGCACCTTATATATTTTCTTAGGGTAGAATCTATGTCTTACAATAGCTGTCGTCAAACGCTCATTGTCAAAAAACGACTGCACATCCTACCTGAGTAGACAAAAAGAGAAAACTTCCCCTATGTTTTGCTTGTAAGAGATGTCTCTGTTTTTTTTTTCTGTGCGCGCATTACTGACAGCAATGCTTTTGATTGCTCACAAACAACTATGTTTATTCATTTTTTTAAAATTTATATAGTCTTTTTAACATATCTTTTAACCGTCCGATTTTTGTGAGCACACACATACACATTTTTCTCCTTCGCTTACACAGCCCCACAAAAAAAAGTGGAAGGTCCAAAAGACAAGATCATGATATCGTTTTTGGGGTCGCTGAATCTGAATCCGGGGTCCGTTTGACCCTATCAAGTCTGGGTTAAGGTAAGTTAACCTACAGATATAGCAAAAGCTATCTCTTTTGTCAAGATCGCATCCATGATCACCTGAACTTAGATGGTGAATTCTTGTAATAGTGGACTTCAGTAGTTAAGTTTCCCACTACAAAACAGCTGCAGTGGCATGATGACAACGATTGCGGGCCCGCTTGTTCAAGGTCATCACACACAAAATTACTTAAGGACGTAAGACGTAACCGTAAGAAAATTGACCAATCACGTCTTACGTCCGAAAATAGTGGGGTGTGTGATGGCCTTCACCTTGACCAATCGCCGATACTGGGGTTCCTAATCCCTGCATTGTAACAGGTTTTCCTGTGTCCACCATGACGGCACAAACGCCTTCATCCAGGGATTTAGCCGATGACAAAACAAAATGAACAAAAAGTCGTTGCCCACCGTCACCATGTGGAAGTACCCTGGATGGCAGACACTGGACACTGTGACGACGAATACATTCCGTATCACGTTGTGAAAAAGACAGGAACAATATAACAGGAAAAAGTAAATGATCTTGTTCTGGCTCAGAGTTGAAGCTTTTTTTCTTTAATCTTATTTGTTATTCAAATTTTAATACGCATAAATTTTTGACTTGAGTGTTTTGAGTTTAGAACTTAAGAGTATTTAGCAGATCTGATTGGGTCAAACGGACCCCGGATTCAGCGACCCCAAAAACATATAGATACTATGGTCTTGTCTTTCGGACCTTCCACTTTTTTTTGTGGGGCTGTGTTAACTAGAATATGTTCCAAAATCCTACCTTAGTTACTAAAATGCTATATTTCACGTACCCTTGGAGAGAAGAGAATCAAGCTGCGCTAGGCTAGGGGAAGAAAGGCGAGCAAAGTAGGAATAGGGCGGGATTGGCGGAACATCCTGCCAATGACTGTGAAGTAGGAAGGCTTTTTGGTAAGGGAAATGCACGAAACGGACGAGTTTTTGTCCATTCCAATCCCCTTTTTTTCATTGTATGTGTGCGTGCGTGTGTGTGTGCGCGCGCGGTGTGTGAACTCAGGATACATATATTTTCCTAAGTTAGAACCTGAGTTTTATAATGGCTGTCACGTTCAAAAGACACGTCCTACTTGCGCAGACAAAAAAGAAATTTTTTTCTATGTTTTGTCTGTAAAAGTGCGGTCAAAGTCCAACTACAAAATATTTCGAAGCATCGATCTATCTTTAACGAGGAATTTCTACATTTAACGAGGAATAAAGATAGAACAAAACATTTGTAGTGATCGCATCTTTTGTCCGTTCTGCTAGAAATATTCATACTGAGTCTAGTTATGTGTCTATAATTTTGTACCAACCTAGCGTTCATTCGGGTCACGTTCGAGCGATTGTTAACTCAAGAATCATTTGCCATCCGTTAATTCGAGAAAGTTTTCTCGATCCGAGTTATTAACCCTCTCTAGCCTGGTTTTCCGGCGTATGTGCTAAAGATAGATTCGCGGTTGAGTTGCAACGAGTCAATTTCCAGGATAAACGCGATGTGTTGAGTATACTGTCTCTCACTTACTTTGGGCGCGTTAAAAACGAAGCGCCCCGATCTTATATGCATCTGTACACGTGCGGATGCACATTTTATGTTCCTTCACATCAAAATGCAGCGAATTCCTGACCTAGTGCCTCCTATACTCGCGCTTAACGGTAGTATCATAATTCGCCGCACTTTAAAGAATCGCACTCTCGGCACTTCTGAAAAAAAAAAAAGAAGAAAAGAAACAGAAGATTTTCTGGTCTTATCAAGTCATTAGAATTGTTCGTCTGTCGGTTGCTCCGTTTATAAAACTTGACACACGTTTTTTTATTAGATTCGTTGCTTTTTGTTAAAACAAGATTTTTGCCAAAATAGAGATTACTATTATAATAACATCTAAAAAAAGAGAAACACTACACTTATTTCTTGATGATTTGCGTAACTAGAATTTTCATTTTTTG
Source organism: Pseudomyrmex pallidus (assembly GCA_014825455.1). Taxonomy (NCBI): domain Eukaryota; kingdom Metazoa; phylum Arthropoda; class Insecta; order Hymenoptera; family Formicidae; genus Pseudomyrmex; species Pseudomyrmex pallidus. The sequence goes on from QVNV01019281.1 coordinate 8,526, forward strand.
TTAGTATATGCAATTAGGATTATTCGTTTCTAGATTTGTTTCACTGATCCTCGAGGCTCACTTACGTGCGCGATATTGCAGGTCTTAATGAATTAATTTACGGCGTAGAAGCGCATGAACACGTAGCCATGTGTATCAAAGAGTAATTATTGTGCGGTCGTGTAATCTGGCTATTTTCTAGTACACACGACACGTGCGGATGTTTTTCAGATAAATAATTGGATTGGAGATTACATTGTCGTAATTATCAGAAAAGAGCGCATTTACAGATGTTGCAAAAATAACAAAGATTTTATATATAATAATACGAATATCCATTCATCTACTTGTCTATACCTGTGACATGTGTGTGTGTGCGTGCATGATGTAATATGTATATGATAGATAGGTAAATGAATATTTATATTAGTATAAAATCATTTTTATAACATTTTTTCATTACTCAAAAAGTTCTTAATGATTACTTGCAAAGAGAGGCACAGACGTTCGGGTTACCGATTTGCTTCAAATTTTATTTGTTGGTGAAAGACAAACACACAATTTCATACTCAAGTAGCAAAGTGCACATCTCTAGCATTCACGAGAAAATCACTATCAATCTTATCTTAACAACGTATATACCAGAAACATAGCGATCGTAAGCAAGAAGCGGCTGTAGTCTAGTAGTTAACATACTTGCTTATGGATTCTGCAGTCGAGTATTTGAAATTCCGTACATGTGATTTGTTTTTTAATAAGAATAATTTTTTATTATATTAATAAAAATCATATTATTAATAAAAACTATATATATTTTTGTTTAAAATATTATTATTTTTATTTATCATTACATTTTCATTTACGAGTATATATATTTTAATGTTATTTTAATGGCTAATAAAAATTGCCAATTTTTGAAATGTTTAAAATTTTTTATATTTTTGTATTGTAATATTTCAATATTCAATTCGATGAAGATAGTAATTCAAAAATTCTATATAAAATGAAATTTTTTATTCAAAAATAAAGAGAAAGTATAACTTACCTTTAATGGACTTTATGAATAGAGATTGACAACGGCTTAAGCGGGTTTCTTTGGACCTTTTTTTTTTTTTTCTATTATCTATTACTTACTTAGTCCTTATCTAATCTTACCAAGGAAGCCAGTGTTTTTCTTAGAAGAAGAAGAAAAGGACTTGCTTGATTAATGGAATGTCATTTATATTCATGAAGTCCCATTATTTTAGAATGGAAAATTTCAAGAAAAAAAAGATTTTAGGAAGTCCATCCCATATTAAATTTTTTTTTTTAATGTTTCCATCTATGAAATTTGTGAATTATTCTGACTCGACCAAATTTTAGAATTGAGGTATTAACAATACAAAAATATAAAAATTTCGAAACATTGCAAGTTTTAAAAATTTGCAGTTCAATTTTTATTAGCTATTAAAATAACAAAACAATATACTCCTATGTGTAGATATAACAATAAATAAAATACATGATAATATTTTAAACAAAAATATATATGATTTTTATTAATATGAATTTTATTAATGTAATAAAAAATTATTTTTATTAAAAAACAAATCATATGTACATAGTTTAAAATCCTCGACTGCAAAATTTATAAGCAAATACGTTAACCACTGGACTACCGCCTTCTTGCTAACGATCACTACGTTTCTGATATATAAGTTGTCACAAAAAGATTGAAACAGATGTTCTCGCAAATGAGAAGTGCACTTTGTTGCACTTGAGCATGAAATTGTGTTTGTTAATTTTACCAACGTGTAAAATTTAAAGCAAATCGGTATCCGCATCATCATGAGAACGTTTATAATGTAGCATTTTCCGCATTAATCGCATTACTCGTCGGATATACTTATTGCACATACGAAAGCGAATGTGGCAATTCCCGTTGCAACTATGTCACGTGCGATTACAACGGTTTGAATGAAAATCACAGATATAAAACAGAATAATCAAATAATAGTTAATAGTTAATAAAATAGTTAATTATCATAATTACTATATTATTTTATTGCAATTATACGCGTATATATTTTATGTAAATATAAAACAATAGAAATAATTCGACTTTTTGCTTAGAAATATATGTCTGAAATAAAAATATAAAGTACAGAAAAGTTAAAAATTATCAGTTAAAAAGTAATAAAAATATTAATACATTAAAAGCAATAAAGAATTTATATCTGTGTACTTTATAGTTTTTGTGTACATAATGTAATTATATAGATTTTTACTTAAATGTCCGAAAGTACCAAACCAAAAAAAAATTTAAAGGAGTTTAATAAGAAGAATTTTATTATAAAAACAAATAAAGACTCAAGTCACAAGAGAATCGATTGAAGATCTCTCACCTCGTATGGGACACGTGGACGATCATTAGGTCGAGGCCACGGCCCGGATATAATACCACCTGTGTTCTGGCACCTGCATATACCAGATTCAAAACCAGTCAAGTGGGCTCTCGGGGCGAGTTACATAGCTTGTGGAAAATCCGGGTTTCAACGCACGAAACGCTGGTCACAAAAGGCCACGATCTTTAGATGTAACTTATGAGATTCTGATGATACAGCCGCTCTCACGAGGGAGGGCGGAGATAATTATTACTTTCTTACGTTGAATGTGATAAGTGCTAATAGTTTAGTCATGTCTTGTAATTATAGAATACCTGTAATTAATCAAATCTTTTAACATGTTATCGGTGCGCGTGTTTCCGTATAAAATAATATATTCAATTTATATTGCGTTTTATATAAACAACGTCTTATATTAAATATATTAAATTTATTTCACAATAACGCGGATTTTTTTTCACCAAGTTCATTGCATACCTATCACTCGGGAAATAAATGAAAGAAATTTCCGTCGGTATTTCAGAAAATATATATTCAGGCTGATGAAAATGTACACAACCGTTATGCATGTGGTCTAATCGACTAGTCGTAATTCAACTGGTGTAATCATAAGCTTCGAGTAAATCCACCACACGTGCCTAACCATGGAGATTAATCCGTTCGCTGCAGCTCTAACCGGCGTTCGTCTCGGGAGATTCCACCTGTTTGTTTCATTGCAACGCGCGCACACATAGAAATCTTTTTCGTATAGATACACAGAAGAAAAAAACGTTTGATGCTCGATTAAGCGTAACATCGCGAAGAGGCACCTACCTTGTGGCCGTCCATTACTATACAGTAAAATATTTCATTACGAAAACGTTCGAATGCTAGAATGTGCAGTTGCGAAAATAAAAGCTACATTGCTTTCTGGTTAATGATTTCGCCGTTTCTTGATTGTGCAATATTACAATTATTACAACATTCTAGTCAGTGACCACGCGGGAGAAAAAATTCGATGCCGGATCATCGTGTTAACGTGAGTAAAACACATTAAATTATATCAATTAGTTATCGTATATAATTATCTCACCTTGATTCAGCAGCAGGCGAGATACTTCGCGACGATGACGCGCGCGCGCGAAGCGCGGCGATTCGCGGCGAATGTATATACGTCGGCGGTGCGGGTGATATGTAGGGTAAATCTTGACACACACTGATTAACAGAGCTGATTAACAATGGAACAACTGCCCGACGCTGCTAGATTCAACGCTGCGGCGTTTCCTCGCTGCAACGACCGATGCAATTGCCGCGTCGGAATTCGTTTAATTTATGCGCGCATCACCCTCCTGTATTTTTCTCATAAAATTCCGGCGTTTACACCGCGTTCATCTCGCGTATCTCCAACATTGTCAAACATAAAAAAAAAAAAAAAAAAAAAAAAGAGCGAGTAATCCAGTTTTCTCGCGGTTCGTTGTTTAACAGGTGTTTCACGTTCTCCGGAGAACGGAGCGGATATTACCTCTTCTCGACCGCGACTCGCGATTTATCATCGCAAAGCTGACGACGGACCGATCGCCGTTGATTCTACTTATTATCCGCGACGCTTCATCTCACGGGAACTCATCGCGACCGTCTTCGCGCTCGCAAATTCCACTTGACGACTCGCATCAGATGACTCGTTTTACGATCAAAGATGAGTTGTTTGAAATCAAATCACCCGGCGCAATTAATCGGAATATCAGCAAACCCGGCGAATTCGACGATGTGAATCAAGTGTCTCTTTAAGTTCTAGCTGCATTAATTCGCGTGAACATATCAGTTTTTCCAAAGTTTTGTTTTGCGAACACTTTTGTGCACGATCTCTCACATCTACCCCGATTGTTTCAGGACACTTCTACCGTCGTCTTTTTTCATCGCGGTGCGCGAAACGGATTCGCTTCCGTTCGTTCGCTCACCGACTTTCAGACTGACATACTATCAAGCCATCACACGCGGCGCGCTCAATCTCTTCGTACGAGCGCGCCGCGTGTGTGGCTTAATCTTCCCTCCTTCCATTAACATGCGGCCACCCCCTTCCCTGTGGTGCGCAACCTTATGTGGTATTTACGCCGTAAGATATTCGGAACAAAAGAACGAAGAACGACACGGAAAAGGAAGACAGGCGTTACGCAAATAAAACACATCGTCGAGCGGAGAACGAAAAAGGGAAAAAGTCAAGGAAAACGTCCACACGAAGATAGCGGTAAATAGAAAATGCTGTGGAAGAGGACAAAAAAGGGGTTAGGCAAAAGTAGTTATTGCTTAAAAAAAAAAGGTAAATAAAAACAACTTAAAGGTCGACTGAAATCGTACAGAAACTTCTATCGCAGAAAAAAGATATCGTTAATTTTTGGCTTTTAAGTTTTTATTGCGGTTTTTAGTTTGATCATTTGTCCAAGAAATCGCGCTCTGTAGCATCCACAAAAAAAACCTACTTAATTAATAAATGATTTTCTTTCTGTATTTTTCTCTTTGGCCGAAAAGCCTGAATAAAATCTCCCACTATCATCAGATGTTTCTGCACGATTTCTGTTGTACCTTGAATGATTTCTCAACATGATTTATCATATTTATTTGCGAAAAGAGATAATAGAACGAGGTCTTACTAATACTAAACCTCAATCTTTACGAAGGCTCACGCGATCCTCGTGGTGTGCTCTTGGTCGTGCCAGATATCAATGCGCCATCGCAAAAAATTATCATTCTCATAAGATCTTCACTTACTTACAAGAGACAAGGAACGAGATATATTTCGAGAATACGAAGAAGAATCTCGGAAGACGAGACGTCGGACGCCTTTGCAGCACACAATGTTAAAGGACGCGCGCGAGTCTCGCGTTTGTAACAAGTTGTTTCAATTCAAACAAATCACGTACGAAGATCCGAATAGACAAGAGAGAACGAAAAAAAAAAAAAAAAAAAAAAAAAATATAACGCAGTGTAAACATGCTTAAATCTTAAATCAATAATTAGCCGAAGCTTGAACGTCTACGTTAAGTCGGTATTATGGCACCTGTACATTTTGCGCGTTGTATATATGTGAAAACAAACTTAAAAAGTGGTACATTCTTAAAAATCACTTAACGATAAATTTCTGTGCGCGTTCAGTTATTGTCCAAGAACGATATGCTTATCTGCGCGGAGAGTGAAACTGCCCACGTGATATTCTCTCTCCAACAGGTTCGTGCAGCTAATAAAACTTAATCTCTCAATAGCCATACAAATCTATGTCGGCGACTCGCGTATATATATGCGTCCGTAACACACATACATTAGAACACCGATTCTCAGGACACCGCACGTATTCGAGTTGGTGTTGATGTTTGCGATCCTGATTATTGCGTACGTTCCGAGTACAGCACAGTCAAAACGGCTATTTCATTCACAACATAGGATCAATAATATCAGGTGATAATAGAAGACGCGATTATGTGATAAATTTCTTCAAATAAAAATCAGTCGTGCGTGCTGTATCAACATCAATTGGGCAGTTTTTGCGCTTTTCCGATAGAAGAAAAGTTCAGAAAAATAAAAGGGAATTTTAAATCTTTCTTATTGCCATGTCGATATTTATGTTTATCTCAGTGTTTTTTGTTCAATAATAATAAGTACGCATGATGTTTAGTTTGTGTGAAAAGACCGAGATGAGCATAAACATCGACAATGATAAGCGTGCGTCGCAGCATTTTGCAGATTCTAACTGAACACACAGTAAGTACGTACTTGTTGTCCTATCGATAACACTTTTCCGGAAGAGTCTTAATTCTAATCGGTTATGAGTAAAAACGACGCAATTGTCATTTTTCTTCTTGTTTCCTTCGTTGTCAAAACTTCGATTGTGTAACAGATTAAGTGCGTTCGCCATTTCAGGTGAATTGTTCAACGTCGTTGTTGTACAATAGTCGCGAGTGTACACTAAGTGGCATCCCGCAAAAAAGTTGGGATATAAAGGCACGCTTAATTCTACGTCATTAAGTTTTGTACACTAACCGGACCGAGATCCTGTAAAAATCTTGTACATGTTCAATATACAAATTAATTAGCAATAACGCGCGTTCTAACAGACGGAGAAGTATTGAGAGATTAGGACACTCGGCGTACTACTGATGACAAGTCCAATTGACAAAAAAGTTAAACAACGATCCTGCACACACGCACATACAGGATATCTCGTAATTCACAACTTCAGTATACACATGTTTCTTCTTGAAAGACATCCTGTAGAATCTCATTCAAATCAAAGTTTCAAATTTTTCTTTCGCCTGTATACTAATCTCTGTTATCAATTCTTAGTAAATTATATTACGTATATAAATCCCCAACTTATGTAGACCCAACTCTTTTTTTCTGTTCTATAATATTTACAGTCAAGGGATGTCGCGTATCCCTGATTTTCCTTTCTCTTTTCTCTATCTATCTATCGGGTATATCATTCCCGATAGGAATCTCTGATTTGTTGCCGACTTAAAAGCCGGATTCTCTCAGCGACTCCATTCTTAATTTCACAACCTAATTTCTTTTTTTTTTTTCTTTTTCTTTTTTTTTAACATCTCTCTCTTTTCACGAGCATAAAATTAAAGGAAAAAGATAAAGAGCAAACAAAAAACTTAAAACAGTGAGAAAATCAACTGCTTGTTACTTGTTTAAAACGGGGCACAAGAAAAAAATGAAATAAAAATAAAAAAGGAAAACGTCGAAAAAAAGAACGTTGCTACAAAAAGATCAATGTTTTTGACACTTTGAGGGACAATTGAATTTTATAATGTTCAGAAGAGCTCCTCAAAAAGTCGAAAAGAAACAATAATGGAAAATTCTTTATAGCGTAACAAAGAAGATTTTTCTAAACACTTTGTTTTTTAACATTGTTAGCTCTTTTGCAATAATGATGTGTTCACAAGATGAAAAATGTTCCTATATCTCATTTTTGACTTTTCTCTTTTCTTGTTTAAAAAATGTAAAATATAAATTTCCGTCTTTTATTATTCTTTACTTTACACAATCTATTTTTATTTAAAGAGTTGCCATTCATGGAATCTTGTCTTGATTATAGCAAATATTTTTAATTAGACAATAAGTAAATCGGGTCATTTTTTTGTGTGTCAGTATTAGCTGCATTTATGTTGAATTTGTAATTTCATTTTGCAATGTGAAAACTATAATATCACCGCATTAAAATTTCTTTATCATTTCTTTTTCACCAATCTCTTTTTTTTTCTTCGTCTGTCGTCTTTTTCTCACTTTTACGTCAAATTCTATCACACCACTTTCTAGTTTTTTCTTAACATAAATCTTCAACTGCTAGAAATTTACCTATCTTATTATTGTAATATATGTATATGACTATTGCGGTATATTAAAATATAATTTTTATTTCAGTTGTTTAATACATCGAACAACTGTGTCAATGAACACAAGTTCACATTCTTTCACGTTCTTTTCATAAAATCCCAAAAAATCCCGATAGTTTATGTAACGAGTTTGTTAACGTTACTACATATCACTTAGCAAAAACTTTCTCAAGCGATCTTAATTGCGTTTTCTCGCATCATCAAAATTAGGGAAAGTTCTCTCAATCTCATGTTACGTTATATGTTATAATCGCACATACTTTCTTTACATACTCAGCAAAACGTTTTCGTTTAGCGGGAACGTATCTTTCGTCGGTTTTTCACAAAACATTTCTGCTATAATGTATGGCAAAAATGTTTCATAGAAAAACGACAAAAGATTACGCTGATTCTTTATAAAACACAATTAATAATTGTAAAAAAAAAAACAAATAGTCTTTGGTTTTTGTGTGTTTTCCAAAACATGTGTATTGTGTGTGTGTATATATGTGTGTGCACGCGCGCCATTTTTTCATGTTTTAAACTATTTATAAACAGGATGCGATCGAACAAGTAATACAACAGAAAAGAAAACCGAGATAAAAGTAATTCTTTATACAAAAATAAGTCAAAAATGCGAAAAATAAAATTTTATTTTGCTTTTATTTTTTATTATGTAACTTTTTATGTCATTGTATAATTTTTTATTTATTATTTTGTCGTTTAATTGAAAAAATTTATTCCGCACTTTCGAATTATTTAATTACTTCTTTCTCGGTTGCACCATTGTTTCAATCGCATTCTGCATATAAATATATAAAGCTTTCCCATAATTTTATTCCATTTTATTATTTTGTTTTATCGATTTATGTATGCAAACGACAAAAGAGCGTTGGTCTCTGGATTTCGATTTGTATGCGCAAATGCATTACCCTGGTTTCGTACAATTTTGATTCAAAGTATGATTCATATATAACAACGTGACATAAATGCGAACTGCGAAGGCAAAAAGAAAATATTTATAACAATATCTAAAGCCATATTAAATGACAGTTAAACTACAAAAAAAAAACGACTCGAACTGAAATGAGGCAATCGAAAAGCTTTAAAATATTGCCGGAGACAACAACAAACGTATAAAATGATATATCTCCAACAAATGGAACTTATGTAAATGTACATGTTGATGTAATAAACTATTTTGTTAATGCATTTTCTAGAAGAAGATTTATTTCTAAAATCCGTATTTCACAAGACGGATTTGGCTGACTTATACGTAAAAAAAAACGTACGCATATGTGTGTGTGTGTGTATGTATATATATATATATATATATATATATATATATATATATATATATATATATATATGCGCACACATGCGTGTTATATGTGCTGTATGTTTTACAGTCTCATAATTTTAAGTCCATGTTTTCTTTATAAATTCGCATATAAAGTTGGATACATAATTTATAATATATATCGAAATATAATCTACATTTCAATATATAACAACGTAAAAATCGAGAAAAACATTTGTGAGCAGGAACGCTATTGCTAGAAGTAATATATAGTTTCAATATAGGGTCTCTAGGCCGCGTAAATTTCTGGGGATTCTAGTCTAACTAACAACCGCGTATGTCTCTACAGTAAGTATAGTACGAAGAGCAAATATTATTTTGTACTTGTACAGTTTGTTTATTTCTTTTTTTTTTTTAGTTTTTTGTTTAATAAAATGCTTATATAACTGTTTCAGACTTGTTTCTCTTAAGGCAGAGTTCCATAATGCTCGGCTGACACTTTGGCACTCGTTGGTTTTGGTTACTTGTTTTATCCCTGCATGTCACTGGTTATACCACTCTGATACTAATGCTCTAGAAATAGCGTTCCCTATGTGCTAAGTGAGCATTTATTTCCTTATCACATCGATATGTATTCAGATCTCATATTTGCTGATAGAAATCAGAAGTTTTCGTTTTTCGTGTCGTTTATGTCATTACATGTAAATAAAGGACGGAAGTCCTATGACTTCGTCATTTGAATATTAGTCACTAATCGAAAAAGTAAAATACAATACGTCGATTTAGCAATGTTTTTAAAACGACACGTCGTAACATTGCAATGGCTTGATCTTTTGCGCGCTATTTGATAGTGTTATCGCTGGTATATATCTAAAATAAAACAATAATTCTTTTTTTAACAAACTAAAATTCACATTGAGTGAACAAATTTGTTCTTTGATGCAACGATAACGGTCATCGATTTCTAAGAAAATATTTTTGAAGACATTTGTGTTTTCTCTTGTTTATATCATTACAATGTCAAGCTACTGTCACATACACTCTCTCCTCTCTCTCTTTCTCTTTCTCTCTCTTTTTTACTTTCCTCGGAGGAAACAAATTTGAAAAACTTGAACAAAAGGAGAAAAGAAGATAAAAGAAAGGGAAATAAAGACTGAAAAGAATAGTAGACATGTAAGTGACAATTACTTTTCCACAAAAGTACAAAATTGTACCGGTTATGCATTAAAATCTTGCAATGATAAAATGAGGACATGAGAAACAAATTCATACAAATTCTTTCGAAAGCCATGATTGTTGCCACTGCAATAGCACATTACTAGCTTTTAATGATTAAGATAAGAATCATATCTTATCCAATTGTTTACATAAACTGCAGAAACGTCACCTTTATTGGCTCCAAAAAAAAAAGATGATCTTTTTACAATATGTGCATGCAGCGGCAAATAAGTATTAGAAATATTTCATTGTATCTACAACGTGTCATTTTAAAGAGTTCATCATTATGCTAATATCTAATTGTAATTCATGTACAATACATGTTGTACATAGATATATGTATAGCGTAATATTACGCTTCTTGAAAAAATACAACAGAACTTGAATGAAATAGATTCTGGGATTAGAAATCGTGATAAAGTTTTACTTATTCTATTCGCCTCTATTGTTCGATGCGTTTTGACGAGCATAAGGTCTGGCGACAGCAAGTTCCATCAACATTCGCAGAGAGTCACCATTATCTTGATGAAAATAAGCATTTTCTAGACTCCCGGGTGGCATGCCGCGACTGTCGATTTCAATCTGCTGCTGCTGTTGAACTTCAGGAGCAGCCGAAAGATGGTCTCGCGGAGCGCTCCAGTAAGCAGCAGGTTCAGTTGATGATTTTTCGCTTGAGGAACTTTCAGGACTGGTGTTATTTCTGTACATATAAAAGACGTTACATTTATATCATGCATAAGCAAAACACACAACATATAACACATCCGTATTTTATCCAAAATACGCGTGTTATTTATTGTTAGTCATGTTTTTAATTACTTTCAATTATTGCTGAACAAAAAAAAAAGAATTATGATACGATCTGCTTAGCAAATGTTGGACGCTCACAAACCGTTAGAAAGCAATAGCAAATTTTTGCAAAAAAAAAACAAATGCTTTCTTTTGGTTGAACTTGCCTTGGTCGAGCAGGAAGATGAGAGACAGCACTGTCGTCTAACTGCTCGACTTGGGCTTCCGCATATGGGCGAACGATTACGTTGGGCCACCGTATCGAAGGGCGGTCCTCTTCACTGTGATAGCCATTGAGACTGCTTTCATAATCGTTCGGACTATCTTCGCTTCTGCGGAAGCAAATCTTGTGTGATATATCTATTTTCTCACCTATTTCATTCTTTTTAAGTAACGTTCTTCTTACATATGTATATACGTATAAGAAAATGTACATAATAGTTTTTGGATACGTTTACTTTTATTTCGTTAATAATATTTTAGATGTGTTTGTCACTTATTCTTATAAAATTTAAATATAAAATAATTTTAGGCCCTGAGTACAATAGACAAAATAAAAATAGGAATAGGAATTAATATTAAATATTTGGAGAAGAAATTTAAAATAATGTTACATTAAACAAGAGAAAGGAATAGATTAATTATTCCAAATTCTTCTTTAATTTATGATGCATTAATTTATTCTATTTTCTTATTTTGTAAAGAAATAATTCAAATTTTTTATTTAATATTTATTCCTATTCCTAATATTTTGTCTATTGTACTCAGAGCCTTAAGCCCCTTGCACAATGCGAAGAAATAGCGATAGCGATAGAAATAATCATAATGGGCGCTTTCCAGCTACGTACACAGACGACACTGTGTAACACAGTGTCCATTAGTGTGAGAAAGAGCGTATCAGTGTGTCTCACTCATAGGCTTTAGCCCATGTTCTTATCTGTATTTCTATCGCTATCGCTATTTCTTCGCATTGTGCAAGGGGCTTAAGCCTTAAAGGCCTAATCACACTAGCAATTAACAATCGGATTGCAATTGCGATTGGCGATTGACAATTATCCAATCACACGGCAGTCACAAATTTCAAACGCTGCCTGCTTTGCTCTGATTGGTTAAAAAGTAATCGTAAATCTAGTGTGATTAGGCCTTAAGAGAGCCAAACTATGAACACTGGCGATCAGACGCGATGCACGTGACTATTGAGCATGGAGGGAATTACAGGATGCACACAAGTAGTGGAGGGAGACTTCCACGAAGTAGAGTAGGAGGGTTGCCTAGCAACCGAAACGGTCACGTGACAACGCTGCGCGAGAACGTTGACGCGGCGTGAGTGACATGTCACATAACCATAACGCAGCTCTAAAATCGTTGATAACCTTCATAACTTCGTAACAACTATATCTCGACGAGTGTGACAGTTACGAAGCAGATAAGCACGTGCTCGCAAAAATCATTACGTCGGTTGATGGGCGCGTTAATATAAATTGCATAAAAAATATATATATGGAGTTGCGTTATGGTTAGATGGCACATGTGACATATCACTCGCGCAGCGTCAACGTTCTCGCGCAGTGTCGTCACGTGACCGTTTCGGTTGCTAGGCAACCCCCTACTCTACTTCGTGAAGATCTCCCTCCACTCCTTGTGTGCATCCTGTGGGCTGTGTTCCGATTCCTCACTCGGGTATACTTTATCACTCACTAGATATGAAACAAAGATAAAATGACACTCGGATGCACTCGGGTGGGGAATCGGAACGCAACCCTGTATAGCATCACTGGTAGGGAACGAGGTAAACAGCGTTGCCATGGAAGTTGCCAACGCGTGACGTCACACAAGAGAGAGGGTAATTTACTGCTGGTGGGGGAATTAGTGGAGGGAGTACTTTGACAATCGATGCTACGACGCGACGCGCTAGACGCCATTTTTACTTTTCTTATATTTTGCTATTACATTTCTAAAAACTAAACCGTCAGATATATAAATATATGTATAGGTATGATTTTTCTTATGTAGTTTTCTTTACGTACTAAACAACCAACAGAGAGATTTTTGCGAGCACAGTATGGATAAATATGGTTATGCTATAAAGGTTAATTCAAACAGAGTCGGTCACGTGCGTCAGTTGCTAAGGCATTCCCACCACTCAACGTAAATTACCCTCTCTCCTGCGTCACGCGGTGGCAACTTCTACAGCAACGCTGGAGGTAGAATAAAGCTGCCGCATCTACGACTCCGCGCGGGCAGACATGGTAGGAAAGTGACTTGTGCGCGTGAAAGGGGAGGATCCCGATAATCAAGATTTCTTTTGCGCAGATTCCGTTTGCACAGATATATTATAGATTAGTTTAGGTTTAGGTTATAGTTTTCGGGTAGGGGTGCAGGGAGAGGGGCGGAGTCCCTCATATGTACGGCTTCCCCGCCCACATATGTACTATAATGTGTGATATAAGCGAAATATTTAGTTCGCAAATGTAATAATAACGACTATGTGCAATCGGAATCTATCTTGGCTATCGGTCGCGTGAAAGTACGTGTGGAAAGGAAAGCGGCATTATAACGAGAGAAACACGGTACTATAGCGAGAGTACTTATATTAAAAAAATATTAATATATATTTACTACTACTATATATATATATATATATATGTATATATATGCACGCACACACACACACGCGCGCGCGCGCGCGCGTATGTGTATACATATATGTATATATGCATACATATCTACTTATCTGAATCATATTGTAATTAATCATATTTAATTAGAAAATTTAATTAAAAAAACATTAGGTGAATATTAGTTATCAGTTTTTCTACCGAATTTTTACTATTGGATTCTTTTGCTTCTGAGAATATTGTATATTTATTATGCTTCGATTTCAAAAATTTGCGATTTTGAAAGTAAATAATAACTTAAATAAGCGATAACTTGCCTGCTAAAGGAGGGTTCTTCATCGTAGTCACGATGCGGCTCGCGTTGTTCTTCCCCAGCGATTCTAGCTTCTGCGATGCCCGATATAGACGAATCCCAATTCTGATTTATCGGAACACTTTCAGCTTCCATCGGTTCTGGTGGAGTTCTGCGTCCTTGGCGAATACCGGCAGATTGTACGCGGCGAGCCCGCCGCGATATTGTATATTGTTGAGGATCCTTTCCATCTTTGCGGATCATTTCGGGCAGAATCCGTCGTCGAGCATTAATAAACCAGTTACACACCTGTAACATCCGATACCAAGCATGCTATTAGCGAATTTATGCCGAGATAAGCAGAAAAGTAAACTCGAATAAAAAAGTAAATCCAATAACAAATCGTTTTTTTGCGTCATTAATTAACATCTAACGGTAGTGTATTGAACTTTAAAATAGTATATATAGAAAAAGTTTAAAAAAACTTTATTTATCTTCTCAAAAAAAATAAAAATTTATATCTTGCTCTTCGTTGCTAGTCCGTCATCGGGACCTCCCCGGGTGGCGGATTGGGGAATGCTCGTCGGTTCGCCGATTGGGTACTAGGAAAATAAAATATCTGGGGGGTTCTAAAATAGACTGACCTTCTCAATACAAAAAAAAAACCTACAGTAAAACCTCGTTTATCCAGACCAATCAGGGGACAAGATAGTTCGGATAATCGAGACAACCTCTATTGGGTTCATATTATACGAACTATCGTATAATAGAGGAAAGGCAACTAATGTTGTCTTTTATTGTAACTGTTTTAGTTTTCTGCAAGTTTTCAAAAGACAGTAGTAGTTAGTGGTAGCGGAGGCATCCAATTGCTTTATAAATACATTTGAACACTACAGTGAAACCTCGTTTATCCGGAACGACTTGAGACCCAACCTCTATTATATGAACCAATAATTCGTTCATCACTAAAAATACTGAGAGAGTCAGGAGGTCAATTCTGTATCCATGCAATGTAGTGAAAATTACAAAAGTGAGCAAATTTACTAGTTGTTGACCAATAAGATCACAGATATCTTAGTAAATTCGCTCACTTTTGTAGTTTTCATTACATTGCTTAATACAGAATTGACCCCCTGGACCATTGCTTCCTAGGCGCTCATTGGGTCACATGTATTAATTAACTGTTCTGGTCTGTTTGGGTCTATTTGACCGAAAATAATTTTTATTTCTCTGTTACATTTTTATGTGATGAGTGAACGTTTTGACTTTTCATGACTTTGTTTCATAGCTCACGAACATTTATCTGATTAAGAAAATTTTAACAATTTTATTGTTAGTGAAGACTAAAGAATAAATCTTTGGGGTCTGAAGTTTCTAAACTAAGAAATATAAATCATTTATATCTTTTATATTTAATAAAAAAGATGATTTAGCGAATGCCGGATACAGACGACGTCTTTATGTATCACTTGTGAATGCCAGATAGCGGCGTTAGGAGCAAAAGAGTTAAAAACAAAATAATAACATTGTATCGAATCACTACAATATAAAGCTTATTGATTCACTACATCTATAACAAGTAAAAAATTGATGTAAAGAGATGATGTTTTTTTTGGCTCGAGTAGGCTCGATTTGATTCGCCAGTCTGTGCAATGAGAAGGTAAAACGTTATAAAAATGAAATATTAACCTGTAAATTTGAAAGACCAGTCGTGCGGCTTAAAGCTTCTTTTTCAGCTTCGCTCGGATATGCGTTATATTTATGATCCGACAACCAGCGCTTGAGGATCATAACGGCCTCCTTTGGCAAATTACCGCGGCGTTTTCTGTTAATTCCGGCGTTTTGATTTTGATTGGCCGCATTTCGAGGATTGCGATGATTAGGTGACATATTCGGCGACGAATTCTCAGTTTCTGATCCGCTAGGATCGTCATCAGATGTACTTGATGACTGCGGCTCTGCCGTGGGATTCATCGTACCTAAAAATAATCAATTAAAAATAAAAAATAAATAAACAATATATTTGTACAAGATACATACATACATACATGTATGTGTGTGTGTATGTGTGTGTGTGTGTGTGTGTGTGTGAGTGCTAACATTGTTTGATTAATATTTATATTTCTTCCAAATTTTTACAGTAAGTACTTATATAATTTATGCGGATTGATCTTATATTTGACTTTATTTTATGACTATCGATTTAATTTGACATACTTGCATTGACTTCCGTTTTTCTATAAATTCCTTTTAACATACTCTTTCAAATTAAAGATATGATACATGGACGAACTGAATTGTCAACAATTTGCCCATTGTC
>QVNV01019282.1:0-10922 GCA_014825455.1 Pseudomyrmex pallidus
TTTTTGTAATGTTTGTTCTTATTGCGCCTGAGGGAATTTATTTCAGGGCGCATTACAAATAAATGCTATATCTATCTATCTATCTATCTCACTCTTTCTCTCGTCTCGGCTAACTTGCCTCTTGTCCGAAATTAATTAGACGTGAAAAAAAACTTCCAAAACATACCTATCGGTTTTGATAGAAACTTCACAAAAAAAACTCGCTATTTTGTGCAACGTAACATAATTTCCGACAAGTCATTTCTACGTGTCTTTGAACGTTTCTTTTGTTCTGTTTCGTTATACAGACGGTATTATGCAACAAATATGTGCGGTTTGTTGAATCGAGAGACTGTGTTCATCGAGCTTTCGGATCACTGTGTAATCTTTCCACGCTCTTGCAAAGTAATTAAATCGACTCCGTGTGTTTGTTTCTAATTTTCACAGAGAGACAAGAAATTATTTTTTTTTTTTCAATCACGATTCGACGTATCATAATTCGACGCAACTATTGTTATGTGTGTTCGAATTGTAATGTTCAAACATTATGCAAAAGTTGACGATTCAAGAGGGTTCGTCTAATCGACTAGTCAACAGACTTGACGCGTAAAAAATCAGCACTTGTCGCGGATCCATTACGCAATTTGTGTCGTCACGCACGCACACAAAATGTCTGAGAATGCGGCGCGTTGCAGAATGTGTTAGAAAAGACGGAAAAACGGGGAGGGGGAGAGCCCCTAAAGGGGGGTACCTTGACATCGTTGCGCCACAGCGATCGGAAACGCGGCGCTCGAGCTAACATCGGAGGGACGAAAGGGGAGTAAAGAGAAACGGGGGGCGAGCGATTGTCCGGCCAGATCACCAGATATCTGCTCTCGCATAAACAACGCCACTTAAATATAATGCGCGTTGCGATTTAATGCCCTAGTACCGCGCACCGCTCTCTCGTGCGTTAATTCGTTAGAGCGTGAAACGGCGATGACTGGCATCGTTATCTTACACGCGCGGATCCTATTTGTGAGAAAAAAAATCCTATCGCGAATCTTTTTTTGCATCCGCAATTCGATCTGTTCAAGACTGACTCGGGCCCGATTCGGCCGCGCGATTGCGGTCCGGATGTTCGCCCGCGAGAACCAATAACCAGAGTTTCCGAGAGTGATTTCAGGTTATTGACAACGCGCGCGCGCGCGGTCATAATTCCAAAGCCGATTCGACGTCGCGACAGGTTTGCTGATTGTCATCGACACGCGCGCACGCAAAGTCTGACGTAACGCACATACATATATACTATTACATGCGCACATATAACACACATGCGACAGAGAGAGCGTTTTTTAATTCTAAACGACCGAGCCGCCAATAACAAAGTCAATTAAACAAAAACAATCCTCTTTTTTTTTTTCTGTCACAAAAACTACGCGTCACGATCGCATGCGATGAACTTACTCCTGCACGGGCGGGAGATTGTAGTAATCGTGCTGGCGCTGCTGGCTGTTGTTCTGCTGGCTCCGATGATGGTAGAGCTGCGCGGCGGACGAGGCGATCTGCATGCAGGCGTGCTCCCGCGCGTGATGGATGCGCGGGTGCAGCTCCTCCAGCGAGATGAACTCCTGCGGCTCCTGGCTCGTCGTCGCCGGGTGCAGGAGCTGCGTGTAGCCCTGCGCCATCTCCTGCGCCACCATCTCTCCCTGGCCGGTCGCGCTTCCGGACTCGCGAAACTGCAGGAGATCATCCAATTCCGGCGGATGCTGTTGTTGTTGTTGTTGTTGCTGCTGCTGCAGCTCGCGATGATGATGATGGTGATGGTGATGGTGATGGTGATGACGATGTCGTTGCTGCTGCTGCTGCTGCTGATGATGATAGTGGAGAATGCGATCGTTCACGCAGGCGCCCTCGTCCGCAGCTGCGACCATCGCGTCGTCATTCTCGACGACGTCCGCACCGCTGCCGTTGTCCGGCAGTAAACCACCCTCGTCTGGAGAACGACAGAGAATCGGGTATTTCTCTCCAAGGGGGGGAGGACCACGCGCGGAAGAAGCGCTCGCGATGTGTGGAAGATGTGCGGAAACAGCGTTTTTTTTTTTCTAATTCTCGATCTCGCTCCCGGAGATAAAATTCTTCGCTACGGAGAGATCAGCTCTCGGAAACCGTCTCGATCACGGCGCACGTTTTTGCTGTCGAACCGGAGAGAGAGTCGGGGATCGTCAGAATTTTTGTTTCCGCGCGATGTAAAATCGCTCGACGTCCGTCGTCGTCGGTGGAAATGTGGGTAAAACGTATGCGCGCGTATAATGGAAACGCGCGGCGCAGAAAGCTCGCCTCGTTTTTTTTTTTTTTTTCTCAAGCGCGCTATCTCCTCGACGTGACTCGAGAGAAAGATCGGTCGGTGCACGCACATGCACGCACGCACGCGCGCGGCGTGTACGCTTTATCGCGTCGCGCAAAGAAATTTGCGTAATTCAAATCCACGATGGAGCGCACGCACTATCCGGCAATCATCTATACCGGCGCGGCATAAAAATTATTGTACAGACGCGACCTGGCGCGATGCAAAGCGCGCGATCATTTCCAAACCGGAGCAGTCCCTTCGGTTTTTATCAGCTCGATTAAAATTTCCAATGCGCCGAGCGCTGTTCGCGATTCCTATTCTCTTTTGTTCGCGAGGAGGGCACAAAAATTTGCCGAGTCAGAGAAATGATAAAGAAATCGCGCGCGCGCGCGCGACCTCTTTCCTTCCGCTCGCGCGAGTCATTTCCGCGAATATAATTCCCGAGGTGGTAACCGCCGGGAAGAAGCGTCGGGAAAATCAGTCGCGTGCACACAAGCGACAAAGACCTTGGAGTGGACAGAAGACGCGCGAATGTCACGATTTGCAGCGGCGGGGCGCGGACAACTCGCGCGACTTCGGAATGTGCGCCGGAATGACCACCGTCAACGACACACGTAGAGTGTATCAATAATGACGCAATAATGACGGCCGGTTGTCACACCGGTCGAGAAAGAGAAGCTCTCTCCCTCTCTCTTTCAGCGCGGGCGTGGAAAATATTATGTAATTTACGAGGAATCGTCAAGACACGCGCGCGCGCGCGAGAAGCCATAAACGCGTCCGTAAGATAGTGAAGTTGCATCTGCGATACCGAACGAAATGCGAAAGGTCGACGCCTCTTCTTCTTCGCGGTGTATATCAATTTCCTCGTTCGAAGAGATTTTACGAGCGAACGAAATGCACGCCGCAGCGAGAAAGGAGAATTACACGAAGAGTAGGAGCTTTGCGCAAGATCGGCGGAGGAGATCGGCGATACAGTTTCTCCGTTTGTGAAAAATGTCAAATCGCGCGTCTATAAAACGTTCAAACGCGCATTTGTGCGCGAGGAAAAGGCGCGCTCACAAAGCGCTCTTGCGCAAGATCGGCGACGGAGGGGGGCGACGAAATCGGCAATTAATCAACTTGTTCGCGCAAAAACCCACGGCGAATCGTCCGCCTTCGGGATTCGCGCGCGCATTAATTGCTACCTCGCGCGCCGCCGATGCCTCCCAGGCAATTCCGCGTTTTTATGACATTTCGCTACGCGGTACATTACGCGCGATATGAACCAACGACAGCTCTCTCGATGAGAAAGAGAGAGAGAGTGTGTGTGTGTGGGAGGGAACGAATTCGCGAGAACGAATGTGTTCTCTTCGGAGAGAAAGAGAGAGACTGCGAAGCGAGATTCAAGTCCGTGCCAATCCAGAAACCAGTTCCGGGGTAAAATCGCGCGGAGAAACGCGCGTAAGAAAAAATTAAGAAATATTCGCGCGTTTCTTTGTTCAGATTTCGCGAACTATTCGAATATACGAACTCTTTCGCGCACGGTCCTTCGCGATAATAAAATTATAATGACCTCGGAAATATCATTTTACGACCTCGCATCAAGTCTTGCGATAAATGCGACGTGTGTGTGTGTGTGCGCGCCGCAGTCCTTTTCGCGGATTTCCACGCTCGGTACCGAGACGATAAAAATATAACAACTATAATTGAAATATTCTCCTTCGGCTCTGGGGAATAATCTTCCTGTATTTTATCGCGCGACGAGCTCTGTCCGAGATGAGACATCGATCGGATGTCTGTCATTCGCACTCTCGAGATTTTTGCAACCCCCCCCCCCCCCCCCCCCCGAATAATTACGGGGTATTGTACTCGGACCGAGATCACACGTAGGATATAAAAAAAATGTGTTGCATATAAAATTCGCAAAAAGAAAGCAGTGGGCGACACACCTGCCTTTTCGTCCGGATGAAAAAATTCCTCGGATAACTGCGCGTGACGAAGATGATAGCGACAATGACATTACTCGGGATAGCGCGACCTTCGACAACGTCTTCGATCATGTGCGTGTGGCGAACTTTTTTTTTATCATTCTAGAAAATATGACGCCACCGACTCTCTCTATCTCTCTCGTACGAGAGAGAGACTCGACGAGTTACCTGTTGCAATTCTCGGACGTGTCGGAAGGAGCGAACAGGCACGTGGCGTCGATTAAATGGCAATGGAGGGAATTGAGAAACCTATCGACAAAGAGAACGGAAGTACAATGGAGGACACTTAGCGATCCAGATGACGAAGTATCGTGCGACGTATAGATCGACTTGTGCGGATTTTATGTCAAAGAGAAAGACACGAATATTCGTGACACGAGGTGTCACGCGGAAATTATTCGACGAAAATTCGTATCCGACGATGTGCAAATTATTTTAGTGAATACTGTAACGAATAAAGGGGGGTAATATACTCGTTAGTCATCGATTATTGTGCGAGTTAAATTAATTATTTTTGCTAAAAAAAAAAAACTACTACACGCGGCAACTGTTGCGTGTGGTCAAAGCAACGACTCGGTTTTCCAACGACGAATTTGACGGAAAAGAATTTTAGAGAGACCGATGTCACATTCCGCACACATCGCGAGCGTTTTTCTTTTTTTCCGCGCGCGCAAGCCGCGGCGGCCGCTTACCGAGAAGCGCGTACATCCACGTCGTCGCCGACGACGAGGAGGCGGCGGCATCCTCGAGGAGGCCAGAAGGCCCGTCGCCTTCTTCTCCCTTGGCGGGCGATGCCCTCGTACTTCGAGGGTCGGGCCTCCTCGACAATGACGACGGCGACGAGGTCGTGCCGCCGCTAATTTCAGTCTGCGTGCCGGCACGCGATACAATCCGAGCGGATGGACAACCGATGGCTAAATTAACGATACAAAACCGACGTGTATCGCGTAATAATATCCCGTCGAACGGTCAGTCGCGACGAAGACCGAAGTTGTTGATCCTCTTGTGCGCGACGTTGTGTGGTCGATCGGCCGCGAACGTTGTGCGCGACACAACGCGGAGATGCGAAAAGCGCGCGTGTTGCCTCGAAACCGCGCGACGATCAGACGACAGACGATACGCTCATCGACAGACGCGTCGTCCGCTTGACACTGAGAGAGCGCGGGTGGGTGATGACGGGTGGTAGTAATGGTGGTAGTCGCGGTGGTGGTGGTGGTGGTGGCGGTGACGGTGGTGGTGGAGGCGCCGACGATGATGAGCAGGAGCCAGAGCGCCGCGGCGGATACCACGTGGTATCGCGCTATACCGACACAGGTGGGAGGTGACTAAAACCGCCCCCGCGAGAGCTGCTGTACTCTTCGGCTCTACTCTCGTCGCCCACCCCCATCGCGCCGCGAGTCGCGAAGGGGAGGATGCGCCGCCGGAATTCTTTCGGCCGCGAAAGGTGCGCTTCTCCTTCCTCAACTGTTTCCTCCTCGCTCGACTGATCGATCGGTCGATGTAACGGACGACAGCTTGCGTAAAAAAAAATTTACAAAAGTCGATTCGGACGCTGCGCTTTTACTCCCCCGCCCCCTCCTCCTGAAGTGAACCTTACGTTAAATCCGCGTCCATCTTATCTCTACATGTCAACAGAGGCTCGGGGTTTTCTTTCCTCCGAGATTTTCGGAGAACACGACAGTTGCAGTTTCGATATCTCGCTCTCTGCTACGCATAAATCTCTAGCAGAAGTCCATAAAGTCTGTCAATTTACTGAACTTGCAAACTTCAATAATTAATTAGACACCACATTCTCCGATCGTGCAAGAATCACGCGAGTGTACGTGCGCTTATTAACACCCTCGGTCCCGTATGTGTGCGAGATTAAGGTTAATTACTTTAACATTTGCATGTTACCTCTCAATTGAATATATCAGCTCATAATTAGTCGGTGATGTAGCATTTTAATGTCGCGGATTCTTAGCGAACACCAGGCGCGACGTAATTTCTTTTTTTTTCTTCCTACGCAATTATTTCTCTTGTACTACACATTCTCGGGTTTATCTCTCTCTCTCTCTCCCCGATACTTTGCACGGAAACGATCAGCCTTCGGCCAACCGGTTTGGCTTTTTGCGCGCATTTTCCTTAACATTGTAACAACTATAATAAGCTAAACGGTTACAGAAGAAATGTTTGAGATCGCTTTTAATTTTCTTCGAGCGCATTATTATTTCTTCTTTGGAAATCACGCTACCGATATACGCCGTCGTTAACGATCGCAATTGCGCGGTCGCGTCAGACTTCGAAGTAAATAATATTGCAACTCGATTGTTACTGACGTTTATGTGGATGGCGAATTGATTCGTCAATCCGTAAATGTGAATTGGTGTGATTTTAATTTCTGGCGTTCTTGCGCCAACCGATTTATTTATACCGCCGTGTGTGAGCGGTCACACTCGATTGCCCAACGGCGTAATCACGGCGATAATCCAGTATTCAGCTCGTAACATTTTATTGCACGCGCGCGCGCGCGGGGAAACCGCCAAAGTGCAAGGAATTCAAAATATAGCTTGCGAACAGCCGCGCGAGGGACATTTTTTGCGTGTTTAGATTTTTGTCGATCCAACTACCGGTTGCTCAACCAGTTAAAAGCTACTTGAACAACATAAACACTATCCGCAGATAAAGTTTGCATAAAAAAAAATATTTACAAACTGTTTGTGGTGCGTTACTTTACCGAGATGAGAAATAAATGTTCGAACGCTTTTTGCAATTTGCTCTTCAATCGTTAATCAACTAGTTCAATTGATCAACAAGAGATCGCGTCTTAAGTTTCGATAATAAGAAAACCGAGACGTCATTCATTCGTTGACGGTCTGAAGGCGCGAGCGATACGTCTTCTTCCTCCTCGTGTTCTTTTTCTCGAGAATCCGCCGGAGGAGAAGACTATAAAAATCGCGAGCCGTGGGAATTTTAAGTGTAAGTTTCTTTAGAATAAAAAGTCGTAGAGAAATGATAACGTTTTTCAGATCTCGCGAGATCGACGACGATTGAACAAAAAGCGAACGAAATTTGCGGCGCGACAATTTTTCAAAGTGCTCGGCGAACTGAAAAAAAAAACGGAGCATCTTCTCCCGTAGACACGTGTGCGTTCGCGCGCGTGTGTTGGTGGCCGAGTTCTCCTTGCGCCGAGCAGTCCACCCTCTTCTACAAATCCGTGTCGCCGAGATTTCGCCGACCGAGCCGATTGCACTGTATTAATTAGCGCTAATTACACCCGAGCTTAAAGCCCATACAGTCCCGGGAGCCGTTTGTAAACAGAACTGTAATTGTTATCGTCAATACGCTTATGCGTGATATTGCCCGGCATTAACGTTTGAAGTGACCACAGCCGTCCGCGCTCCCGATCCCGCCCGATCTCTCCCTCGCGGCTAATCTGCCTCGTCCACTCATTAGCGTGATTTTTTTCGGTAACCGGAGATTATACCTTCTCCCTCCCTCCCTCCCCCCCCCTCTTCCCTCCGGTCTCGATTAATTTACAGTGATTTCGTAGTGCGCGTCCGCTTATCCAATTATTCGCCGGGGAAGCGTTTTCAATAACGATCTTCGATTCCTTTGTCAGCGCTCGCCGCATCGCCGCCGCCGCCCGTCAAAATTCGCAAGATTAAAATTCGCAACCGAGTAGCTCGGCTCGAGATGATGACTTCTGCAGCATCGTCGTTTTTTTTTTTTTTTAAATCTCATCTTGTTCGATTCTCTCGGTGCGACGCAGGCAACAATAAAAAAAAAACGCGATCGTAAATTTCAACGCGACGTCGCTCATTAACATTCCCTCGCGCGATATTAAATGTCGCAATTAACATTTAACTTTTAATAACGCGTTAGAGATGTCTGCCAACGCATTTCTCGCGGTGATCTTCACCGCGACGCGTGTCGTGTTTGCTTCGATAATTATTATCGGCGCGCGAGAATGTCGGTTATATCCTCGAGTTGCGAGCTCGACATTCCCCGGTGATTCCGACCGGGAATTTCGTTTCTCTCGACGAATTGATTGGTAAGCCGACGCCGCGACCGTCCCTCTCTCATCCCAATCATCTCCTCCTCCTTTTCTCTCAACACGATACTCTCTCTCTCGAAAAACGCTCGTAATCATCGTGTAGTCCGATGACGACGATGCGTGTCTCATTCTTATTATCTTCGCCCTCTCAACAGTCGCATTCTCTCGTCGCAAAAACATTATTATTCCGCGAGACTAATTCGCTTAAGGAACACGTTTATTGTGAAATTCGGTTGACGACGACGACGACGGGTGTCTTTACCTTCAGATTCGCATCGAGTCCTTCCATGCGTCCATTCATTTGGCTGGACCGCGCCGATTCCTGCAAGCAGACCAGAAAGATCGCGCGAGGCGCTGTGAATTTATTAAGTCTCCTAATTGATTTCTCGTTGTGAATGTTTTTTTTTTTTATTTTAATTGGAGAGAAAACGCGCTCGCCTCTCTCGTCTTCGCGAGATATAATTTGTCGTCGCGGCGCGTCGTCGATGGGACGCGCGAGAGAATCAAGGTGAACAAACTTCACGCCCAAACGGACGCAGAGAGAGAGACGGAGCGAATTAAGGAGAGCAAATTAAAATTCATTTCGCGCGAGGGAGGGAAAACTCTCGCTCTCTTTCTCTGTAACGATATACATTCCGCGTGTAAAAAAGCACTGAGATAAAAAAAAGAAATAAATAAGTAAATAAATAAAACGTCGACAAAGCACTCTTTGTCCGGGACGCAGCTATCCTCCTCTCTATGGATACGGTGACAATGAGGATTCGATAAGTAAATGTGGAAATAAATATACGCTTCCTGTGAAATAGAATATATATATATATGTGATAACACACTAACGACTTCGTAGGGCGCACAATGCGAGGGAGCGCAATAAAACGATAAATGCGAGAAGGAGCGGGTTTTTGTCAGGTGCACAAACGCACTCTTGTTAGGAACTTATTCCCCTTTATTGTGTCACGTCGCAACGCGCATCTGCGTCCTTGAGTATCAGAAAACTCCACTTTCAAACTTGAGATCGTGGAGGGATTTCTAATCATTTGTTAGCGCATTATTTATGTAACACGAGCACACACATATTTTGAACGACCATATAATTTCTCCAAACCCGCGCGCGCGCGCTACAATTTTTATTCATTCAGTTGAAAACAATTGTTTTCTTAATATAATATATATTCTTATTTTATAAGTTTTCTATAAATTCTATATATTTATATATAAATATTTTTTATTTTCTATATATATATGTTTATATATTTTATATATTTTGCATATTCTTATTTTATAAGTTTTTGTTTTTTTACAAGCAATCGCCAAACATTGTTCAAAGGAGCGAAATAAAAGCGAGTACCTTCGAATCCGCCTCGGAATGTCTCACGTGTCCATTCGAGCGGTGTCATAGCACCGCTAGGTGTCTGTAAAAAAAAGAAATTACACACGCATCAGTTTCAAATTTGCAAGATGTGCGATATTTATATAAAAATCGCGCGTTTCGAAAATCGCGTTTGTGATTCTACGGTGAAAAAAAAAAAAATTGCGCGACTTCGCAATTGGCAAGGTCCCCCGTGTCTATTTTCAGGACGAGGGAAGAAGAAAGGATGTGTGTGGATAATTCAGGGGTTTTCGAGCGCACGCACAGAATGTGGCGCGACACATTCGACCGCTCTTCCCACGAGAACGCCGATTGAAATCGCGAGTTACGTAAACGCAACTCGGACAACACAGTGTGCAACAATTTAACCACGTGATTATATAAACATCATCAGCGCGCCTGTGCTTGACAGATTATGCCTTGTCGACGACATCCCCTATCGTCGTCGTCGTCGTTGTCGTCGTTGTCGTCACACTGACGAGTCACAAAAACAGCCCTTGAGCCCACCTGTGTGCTCGCCGCGCGAACATCAGGGGAGATAATTTGGAATTATTAACAACGAGCAAAAAAAAAAAAACCGAAAGCGACTCTTCCCCTAAAATAAAGTATATCTTTTAACGTTACGCAAATGGTCACACGCCGCGCCGAGAAATCGAGCGAGAAAGAGATGTTTCTTCGAACAATGCGATATTATATCAGCCCTCTCTGGAACGCTTACCCTTATTCCGATCTATTTTCTAATCGTCGTCTCGAGAGATAAAAAAAAATGTGTATATAAATAAATATAAAATATTACCATGAATGAAATTTTACGTTTTAAGAAAAGCGAACGCAGTCAAAGATGCGAATCGAAAAATACAAACTAGAGAGAGAGAGAGAGAAAATATCCAACCAGCGAGTGAGTCAATGTGCCAGATGTTTGCGCGAAATATATATTTTTATTTATTTAAATATGTAAATTATTGCAAGAATGAATTTTTGGATGCTTGCTGGTTTGCGTCATATGTAAATAAAATATTTGTTTTTCCATAGAAATTAAAAAACCTATTGCGAAAAAGACACCATGGTCTTTTTTGGGGGGAGGGGGCAGACAATTGAAATAAAATTTAGTTCAAGTTATAAAGTAATAATTTATATAAATAAATAAAATATATTTTAAACTAAGAAAATTTCTAAGACTGGTCATTCGAGCCGTTTGCAGGATGTTGTGCGGAAATATGTGTATATATATATATATACAGG
>QVNV01019291.1:0-15102 GCA_014825455.1 Pseudomyrmex pallidus
ACGTAATTACTTTCCGAGATAATCGTAATAATAGTAATAAACCTTCTTTTGTTTATAACTCGAAAACTAAAGCCGAGCGGCGGTAACATATAGGGAAAAGTTGTTCAGAATCATGTCCGTAATAACATATTTCAAGCTCATCAAAATCGGAGAGGAAGTCCCTAATCTGTATAATTACCGATAAAACATTAAAATTATATAATTTTTAGAGACAAAACAATTCTTGTATCTTACGCAGAGATTTATTTTTGTTATGATACAGATATCGGTGGAGTCTAGACGATTTTGAAATAGGATCGCCTTTAGGGAGAGGAAAGTTTGGTCGTGTGTATCTAGCTAGAGAGAAAACTACTCACTATATGGTTGCCTTGAAAACATTGTATAAAGTTGAATTAATAAAAGGACGTGTGGAGAAGCAAGTAATGAGAGAAATTGAGATACAGACACATTTAAGGTATCACATGGTCATATTGCAATAAAGTGTTTTTCTTTTAAAATATGCATGTTTTTTTTTTGGATTTACACATTATGTATTTATTTCTGCATATGTTTACAGACATCCTCATATTCTTCAGATGTTAACATACTTTCATGATGAAAAGAGAATCTATTTGGTGTTGGAATTTGCTGCAAGAGGCGAATTATATAAAGAATTGAAACGTCAGCCAAATGAGAGATTTAACGAACACTTGTATGTTTTTATAATCTAAAATTTCTTTATTTCACTGTATAATTTTACAAAAACACTATATTTCAAAAAATATTTAAAAACAATTTGGTTTTAGATCAGCCAAGTATACTTATCAAGTGGCTGATGCTTTGGAATATTGTCACAGAAATAATGTTATTCATCGAGATATAAAGCCTGAAAATTTGTTACTCACATATAACGGAGATATCAAGCTTGCAGACTTTGGGTGGTCGGTACATGCACCATCCTCTAAGTATGAATCAAACTGTGCTTCCTCTATTTAGATAACAATAATTGATAATTGATGACAAACTGATATTTCGCATAACTATGTAGCTTTGGAAAAATTATTTACTTTCTTTTTGTGTGTTTATTTCATTTATATTGCAATCATACAATTATTTCTTTCAGACGGAGAACATTATGTGGAACATTAGATTATTTGCCACCGGAAATGGTGATGGGAGAAAAATATGATATTTATGTTGATCACTGGTGTTTAGGAATTTTGTGTTACGAGTTTCTCACAGGCCAACCTCCCTTCTTGAGCAATACTACGCAAGAAACGTATGCAAAGATAAAAACCATGAGTATAAAATGGCCAGAGCAAATAAAACCTGGAGCCAAAGACCTTATATCCAAGGTGATGTTTGTATCCACTACTTCTATTTGAGTATGTATTTAGTGAAATTATTTATTTTTCTAAATTTATCCTTACAGCTCATTAAAAAGAAAAGTACAGAACGGATTTCCATGGCTTCTGTTAAGAGACATTTTTGGATTGTGGAACACAAAGATTCGCCCAAGTCGTAAATTTGTATCTGGGCACATAAAATAATATCGAAAATATTTATATTCGTGTTATGGCCATTTTAAATTAATACTCGTGACATCCAAAGCCACGATATCCACTTCGGTATTGAGAAGATCGCACAGACTAGGTCGGGTTCTGCCAAAATCACCGTGCACGAATTCCTTTACATATGTACCAGCTTGTGTTTTGACATCGAGAACAAAAAACATATCGGCACTTTCGGCGGCAGTTTGCAACAATTTGCTCAATTCATGGGTTTTCGCCCAGCGAGCGCGCATCTCGTAGATGACGCGCATTCGCGGACTCAACGGCCGTCTGTGTAGTACTCTTACTGGCGTTCTCTGAACAATTTTTATATTTTTTAATTCATTCAATACTTCCAGTTGTAGCGAATTAGAGTTTGCGTTCCTACAGACGCACAATGCTCGATAAAACTTCGTTTTAACGTTCTCACCTTCCTTAAGTCTTTTTAAGTCAAGCCTAGAAATATACACACATACTTATTTTGTACGACTTTAGTTTAAAAAATCTAAGAAAAATAAATTCATAAATTTTTTCTCAATTAAGCAATTAATTTTATTTTACACAAGTAAGATATTGAAAATGTACCTAGAGAGAACCTTTAAACCGGATGTTATTTGAACTTGCTTAGTCGACTGATTAATGCTAGTAGCTAGATGCGTCAAAAGCTCGTCCGTGATATTTGTCATGTGAGGATTCAGCAGCTCGACTGCGAACGGTCGGCCATTGTATACATTTCTAACATCGACGTCTTCTCTTCCGGACGATAAAAATTTTATCGCTGCACACACAAAAAAAAAAAAACAAATTCTGTGAAAAGATAGCACATATAGTTGCATATTGTAAAGAAACGCATTCAAACATACATTCTGCTTTTACGGCTTTCGCAATGGGATTGCACAGTAAGTCTTGAACGGAAAATTCAACCTTCTTCTCGCCATTTATGAGCCACGGAGTCTGACTGAGTTCTCTCGAGAGTTTGTTATAACGTCCTGAAATTCTCTAAAATTACGTAAGAGATCTCGTGCTATATATTGTAAATGTTTGCAAATGAGATAATTTTGACGGGACATAAGTTGTATCACAGTACCTCCTATGAAAATACTGGTATGAGAACACGAAACATTTAATTGAACAAACATTTTTGGTACAATTTGCGGGATTGTAAAATATTGCACAAGTTGTGCGTTTGTTATCTCGCTCAGCACGGTTTCCATGTTTTTCCTGCTAAATTTAATTTTATGTTTTCTTTTGCTCTGTTTCTTATCGTTCTTCTGATGAGTGATGTTTATTCTGAAAGTAGAAACAAATATTTTTTTAGTTAATATTCGTCATTAGATGCAGTTCATCTATATATAATGGTCTTTTGAATATTAATGGCTATATGGACCTTGTTTTATAAAAATTTATATAAATCTTTGAAAAATGCCTACAGTTCTTTGAATATTGCTTCGTCGTCGGTATACGTTAAGAACATCTCAATAAGAAAAGGTGATGGCACTGATGCATCTCCAGGAGATGCTTTTCCTAGAGCTTCTTCAAGCTTTGGAATCATAAATGACTTCCAAACATCTTTGACACTGTGTAGCATTGTTTTAAGGACACTTATAATAGATTCAGGAATGTCAGTTTCTCTCGATATGTAAGCATACAGTATGTGTTCTCTAGGTTTTACTGATACAGGAATAGTCAATGCGCATGCAAATGTTGCGCAATCATAATCTTTCAGTTTTACTTCCTCAACTATCTAACGCATAAAATCATAATATATTAATTAGACATTAAAATAGATAAAACATTTGTCAAGACATAATACGCATATTCTTGATATATTTACATACTTTTGTAACTACATTCTCTTGTACTATATCTTGAAGTATTCCTAAACATATGATACAAGGTGTTCTTTCACAAAAGATATCATTTCGTACAACGAAACCTTCCTATAATATATTAAAAATTATATAACATATTATCATTACCTAATATATGTGATGTTTTCTTAATTAACACCACTTACTTGTGTTGCAAATTCAAAAGGCTTGCGATAACATTCTGACACGCGATATCCAATAAGACGTAAACAACATCTCGAACAACATCCTTGCGATTTTAAGAAGTAGAAAATTTTTTTCTTTTCTTCCGTTGAAATAATATTTATCATGATACTAAAAACTTTTGTAATTTTATCTCTTCTCTCAATAATATTCTAGTTGTATACATAAATTATATGTACGATGTAAGAAATGCGCGAGAAATACTGCTATCGCTTTCCATCATATATATGTAATACTTCTATATCGCTAGTCGCGTATCTTTGCAATGAGAGTCCTGAGAAAGAGAGACGCACAAAGTCCAAATATGGGCATAGGTGGTCGAGCGTCATTATGCGCAGGCGCGTCTACTAAGCGAGTGCGAGCGAGAGCAAGGCATTGGCCGCGTTCAGCAGAACTCAGCGCTTAGTAAGCTCTTTACGCTTTTTGTCTGTGATTGGTCTCTTCTTGTAAATCCGCTGGAAATATGAAAGTATATGCCAATGACAAGCAATAAGCGTGCACTACTTGTTTTGAGAAGAAAATAGAAAGGAAGAGCAGTGACATTATCGACACGACACAGTTGTAGACAAGCTATTGTTACAGTTAGTTTGACAAGCGTTACAGCGCTTGTTGGCGCTATTTACCGCTAGGGAAAACCACCCCTTCTTGCCTTTAAACCCCCCGCGCCTATCCGCGAATTTTTGTGACGTGCTGTGTACCACAGACAGAGGTACATTGTGGTATATACATTGGCCGGTCGAATATAAAAATCGCTCACGAAATCGCTCAGCGTAGCCGTGCATAAACCAGTATATAACAAAACGAGCGTATAAATGCATTACTCTTGATAATCGGAAAAAACGTGGCCGACCTGAAGGTAAGTTGCTGGGGAAAAAAAACGATGTTTCTGCTCGCGCTTCGAACGAACTGTTGCCGCTGCAACCGTAACGACGCATCTCCTTCGTGGCGTTTTTTTGAGAGAGATCGCATTTTCCCAATAATTCCATACTCATAGGAGAAAAAATCTCGACGATCGCTCTCATACGACTAGCGAGACTGAGCGAGACTACGAATGGTAAATGCAACATTTCGCGGAGCAAATCCACGGAAGATTCTTACGAGTCAAGTGTTTGAGACGCGTCCGAACTCCGTTTATTCACGATTTTCTCATGACACTCGCGACCACATCGCGATGCGATAAATTTCGCATTCGGTTGTGAATAAATTGTTTTTCTTCTATTTTTCGTATTTTTTTCTTCATAAGTTTGTTCAATAAGAGTTTTTACGTGTAGTCTCCTCAGTATACACTTGCGCAATTAACAAGGTTATGCTTTGAACACTTTCGTCTGATGCTCAAAATCTGATGTTTGTTCTAATATTTGTTCACATTATCTCGAACTTAAGAAGATATTAACAATTTTTGAAAATATTAATAAATTTTGTTTTTCTACAACAAGATAATATGCGAAGCTTTTATTTTGTAGATGTCGAGCGAAAACGACAGTGAAATGGATTGCTCGGATTCTGATTCCGGAGATCCGGGCTACGAAGATTATTACAATGTTCAGCCTTGGGGTGGTGAAGTTGACAATGACGTAGATCCTGAGCAAAATAGAAGAGACATAGAATATGCGGTGTTTGACTGTTTGCGAGTGGAAGAAGTGGAGCGACTTTTAAACGAGAGTGTAGAGAAGCTCAGTAATAGCCTTCACATTACGCCATCCCTAGCCAAAGTGTTGTTACACGGACACAATTGGGCGTCGCAAGAGATTATCGTAAAATATCGTACTAATGCTTCCAGTTTATTGATCACTTCGAAGATCAAACCTACCTCTGAACAAGTGCCAGGATTGAAGAATCAGAGGGGCGGTGTATGTTCAGTTTGTGTTATGGTTTCTTCTGCAGATAAATTTTCTACGCTGACATGTGGACACTCATTTTGCAAAGACTGTTGGTGCATGCATTTTGAAGTACAAATCACACAAGGTATATCCACTGGTAAGTGATACATTGGAAACAACAGTCTTTACACTGTTAATTTTTAAATAAAAACTTATTATTGACGCAAAATTGTTTTTCTCACAGGTATAAGCTGCATGGCACAAGAATGCGATGTTTTAGCTCCTGAGGATTTTGTTTTGTCCTTACTGACTAAGCCTAACATGCGAGAAAGATACCAGCAATTTGCCTTCTGTGATTATGTCAAGTCTCATCCGCAACTACGCTTCTGCCCTGGTCCAAATTGCCAAATAGTTTTGCGCTCAAAGGAACAGAGAGCAAAGAGAGTAATGTGTTCATCCTGTAAAACTGTATTCTGGTAAATAATCTCATATGAATGCGTGTCTCATAATATAATTGTAAACGTAATATGTGTAACGCGAGAACACAATGTTGTACTTACAGCTTCCGATGTGGTATGGACTATCATGCTCCTACTGATTGTAATACAATTAAGAAGTGGTTGACAAAGTGCGCAGATGATTCCGAGACAGCTAACTACATTAGTGCTCATACCAAAGATGTGAATATATCCGAGATGCAACGCACATTTTTATTAAAAACATCATCT
Source organism: Pseudomyrmex pallidus (assembly GCA_014825455.1). Classification (NCBI taxonomy): domain Eukaryota; kingdom Metazoa; phylum Arthropoda; class Insecta; order Hymenoptera; family Formicidae; genus Pseudomyrmex; species Pseudomyrmex pallidus. The sequence continues at coordinate 6,132 of QVNV01019291.1, forward strand.
AAAAACATTTGTGTGTTTATGTTCATGCTCTATGAGTTAAAATTATTTTTTCCAGTGTCCAAAATGCCATATTTGCATAGAGAAGAACGGTGGCTGCAATCACATGCAGTGTTACAACTGTAAACATGACTTCTGCTGGATGTGCCTTGGTGATTGGAAAGCACATGGCAGCGAGTACTACGAATGCTCGCGTTATAAGGAGAACCCCAATATTGCGCACGAAAATGTTCACGCTCAAGCAAGAGAAGCTTTGAAGAAGTATCTTCATTATTACGAGCGGGTGAGTCTATAGATCTTACATGCAACAGACAACAAGCTTATTCAAGATTTCTATTATCTGTGTTTATATTCCGATGTTTCTTATCAGTGGGAGAATCATAGCAAGTCATTAAAGTTGGAAGAGCATACATTAGAAAGTATCAAGATGAGAATTAATAATAAGGTAATGAACGCGAGCGGCACATGGATAGACTGGCAACATCTGTTCGAGGCAGCGTCGCTCTTAGCACGATGTCGTTATACATTGCAGTACACGTATCCATATGCTTATTACATGGAATCCGGACCACGCAAAGAACTGGTAAGATCTCGCAATAAAAAAAAATGTAACGCTAATAAAGTACGTATGAAATAAAAGATTGTTAATTTGTCTCACTTGACAGTTTGAGTATCAACAAGCTCAATTGGAAGCAGAAATAGAGAATCTCTCGTGGAAGATCGAACGTGCAGAAACAACAGATCGAGGAGATTTAGAGAATCAAATGGACATTGCAGAGAAACGTCGTGTTACTCTATTAAAGGATTTTCTCGAGGTATAATTACTCGAGCTGCGTAAAAATTTTTGATCACAGTTATAACATTTCGGTTCTCGAAGTGCTGTCTTCATTATATGTAACAAACACATGTTGAGTATATAAATTATTGAGACAATTTGTATATTCGATTTTATATATTCAATATGTTATAAATATGTAAGTTTTGTTATATATATATTATTTTGAAATAGTTTATATATAAATTACTGAATGTGATTTGAAAAAAATGGATCGCTTGTACTATTCAAAATTTGTACAATTATATGAGAAGAAAACTATCTCTCTAACAAAAACAATACGAAAGAAACTAATTAAGAACAATTTAAAATTAGTACTCAGTTACGGGAACAAAAAATTTAATTTTGTTTTGCAGTGAGATTAGAAATACTATGAGGATGTGATTTTTTTCACCCGAGTAATATCGGTGCAAAAGATAAGATTATCTAGAATTATAATTCGAATTTGATAATAATTAAAATTTATATAATTAGTATATTGGAGCTTTAGGTTGATTGAAAAGAATTTTAAAAACAGAATAATCGTTCGTAGGTTTGAGCGTCTTAACGCGGCGACAAATATTTCAGAACATAAGAGATCTGCTTGTAATTCAGAGAACGTTATACTTTCACATAAACAAAAACTCGATGAGGAAAGTATTAATCGCATTGAATATTACAGAGTGCTCGAATGTATAACACAGAAAACGTTTAGACGCTTATTTAGCAAAGTACATGCATCTCGATCCGCAATCATGTATCCACGAAGGAGACTGGTTTATATCGAGAAATTTAATGTTACAGCGTACATTTGTTTCCTAGTCTAAAATTATTTTTAAACGTGCGCTATTGGACGCTCTTTTTCCCTTCTCATTCTGTATCCACCAAAATACTTCTATATATACATATATATGTATATATGTATGTAGAGAGAGAGAGAGAGAGAGAGAAATATACATATATATATATACAGAAATATATATATATATTTCTACTAATTATTTCTACTAATTGCTAATCGCACAGAATGTATCATATAAGAAATATATCGCTCTCGACCGTCGAGAAACAGTACGCATTCTTCGATACTGTTTCGTGACACTTTCCGATTTTATTTACTAGTATTCTTAATGTTTAAGATACGTTCGTGAGAACCGAGCAAAGCCAGAAACGGTAGCCTAATTTAAGTACTACGGTGCCAAGATGTTTACTGGTCACCAAATCTCGCTGTGTGTGTGTATATATATAACTAAAAGCAAACTTGATGGAAGACAGAAAAGGATGTGTTTTATATTCAATTAGATTTTAAGAGACATGCAACGATCAAAGATATATATTCGCGAGTACACGTATAGCCGTAATCGAACTTACATTTTTTTAAGCTATTTAAAGAAAGACAGGCAGGATTAAAAAAAAAAACAAAAAAAAAAACAAAAAAAATGGAACCGAATGTAACAGTGTCAGTTAGTGTAAGAAAAAATAAAAAATAAAAATCTTTTAACGCGCGCAACAAATGTTACGTGCAACTTAGGACAACGCGCATGACGAATTCACGAATTGATCGCGCGAGAGAAAATCCATTTCTCTTTCTCTCTGATTATTGCTCCCTCTGTAAAAGTTCTCGAATGTGCAATGGGAGGAGTAATCGCCCTTATATTAAAAATATTAAAGTATTTGTAAATTAATACTAATAATAATAAGTGCATACACAAAAGAATCCCATGTATATTTGAACTCTTCAAATTTTATTAATCATAGTTTTGGTACCTACTTATAGTTGCGTTTCTCCTTCTTTTTTTTTTTTTTTTTTTTTTTTTTTTTTTTTTATTATATGAGTTGTTTGGTAGTAAATTTGTTTTAAATCAACAGACTACAATATTTTTTGCATTGAGACATACGAGAAATACATTTACAACCCGTCGCGTTATTGCGTTTACTTTTTGCCGAAGGAGTATTTTTCGAAGTCATAAAAAAGAGTTGTGAACAATGTGCAATATTTAGTATCCCGGTAAAAAATTTTTTATATATAATTATATATACTTATACACAAGTTAACATTATTATATTTAATTATGCAAATTTATATGCCGAATATGTCCATACAATTTTATACTCGGAGAATTTCTTTTTTTAAGAGACCGGCTTCAGAGATATTCCAGAGCAAATTGCAAAATAACTCTATTAGTATCATGTTAAATACAAACAAAATTATAGAAAACTATATTTTTCTATAATTGTTTTATATTTAACATGATACTAACAGAGTTATTTTGCAATTTGGCCTGGAATATCTCTGAAGCCATTCTCTTAAAAAAAGAAATTTTCCGAGTATAAAATTGTACAAACATATTCGGCATATAAATTTGCATAATTAAATATAATAATGTTAATTTGTGTATAAGTATATATACTTATATATGAGAAATTTTTTACTGGGTACTTACCGAAATCTGTGTCCCATCATAGATTTCTTTGAATATCCGAATTGCAAATAACATTTAATTACATACATAACATAGGTTTTAAAGCGCGATAGAACAATTACGAAAACCAATTAATTACGTCGCGTGTTGCGACGTTCTCTTTTTGGCACAAATGACAGCGCTCATTTGAAATTTGAAATTGTAAGATGGCGATGATACGTAAAAGGTGCATTACACAATAGGTGGCGTTATAAACATCGTGACTCCGTCAAAAGTGAGAGAGCAATTGTTTCCACTGATTTAAAGCAATGCTTGTTAATGTAGTGAACTCGACATTGGTGTTCAATCATTTATGTAATCTGTGAAACATCTACAATTAATTATAGGAGATACACAGGCAGTGCACATAGGATAATCAAACACCGGAAATGGCGAAGTTGACCACAGAGAGATAAACAATGATAAACTGTCATTGGACTGTGTCAGATTTTGTATTTCTACGTCCCGCATCTGCGCATCTATTTGACGTAAAAAGTGTGTAATCTATTGTTTTTTTTTTTTTTTGTGTCTATGACCAATGCAACTCGGTATATACAATTCTACTCTCTTCCTTGCCCCTGCCCCCCCCCCCACTATTCCTGATTGACGTCTCATCGTTTGATAAGAAATGTTTTGCGTATGTGTACAGGTTATGTACAGTAATTGTCAGAAAGAGGATGTTTTAAAGACATTTTGCCTTGCCGCAGAATTTCACTGATTGTTTCGCAAAATTTTCGTTTCCCGTAATCAAATTCGGTGAAGTATCACGTGGTCGAACGATCTCTTGGCTCCGATTTCCGAGTCAGGCGATGTCTAGGAGTGTGTTTCGGACAAACGCAAAGTTGTGAGGTATTGTAATTAAGAGAATATTGAGATAAGGATGGCTGATGAAGTGACGGAGACGTTACGAGGTGTCGTCAATAACGAAGACACCGAGTGCATCATAGACGCCGAGATTGACGGCGACGACGAGGACTCGGATGGGGTTATTGTTCCGGAACTTCAGGGTACATTATCCAAATGGACAAATTACATACATGGATGGCAAACTAGATTTATTGTACTCAAAGATGGTACTTTGTCTTATTACAAATCCGAGCAGGACAGTGGATTTGGATGTCGTGGCTCGATTAGTTTGTACAAAGCTAATATCAAGGTAAGAAAGTTGTGTATGTACAATTCTTCATTGTATATCTGATAATTTGAACACATTATGATTCAGCAGTTGTGAGATAATGAGTTTGTGTTAAGTAATCTGTTTTTGTTAGGCACATCAATTTGATGAATGCAGATTTGATGTATCTGTTAATGACTGCTTAGTCTGGTATTTAAGAGCAAGCAGTCCAGAAGAAAAGCAACGATGGGTGGATGTTTTGAAATCTTACAAGGTAATTATTTAAACTATTGGCAGGAGATTATTTTAAAATAACAAATGTGTGTGTGTGTGTTTTGATAAAGGAGTCTGTGTTGTTTTAATTTGCTTATAAAATTTTTTTATTTTATTAAAAACTCTGGAGTATGTAAAATGGAAATTAAGATGTTGGTTTGCATTTAATGAAAGACTAATAGAGTTTCTGTTTAAACAAATTTTTCAAAAAGTCCGAATCTGGTTATGGAAGTGAAAATAGTCTCAAACGACATGGTAGTGCCATTTCGCTTGTGTCCAACACACAATCAACAACAAGCGCTGGTAGCTTCACCAAGCGTGGTATTCGAGGGCTGAAAGAAAAATTAGCCGAAATAGAAACATTCAGAGATATTCTAATAAAGCAGATTGATACCTTGCAGAAGTATTTTGATAACTGTGCAGAAAATGCTAAAAATACTTCCAAGAAAGGTAAATTAATTCTTAGTTTTTATGTATCTTCCTTGTTAAATGTTACATGATTGTAATATAATGTAGATTAATGTTTTATCAATGTTCTATTTAAAATAAATTTCAGAAAAGAAAGTTGAGACATCGTTTAATCCAGCTGAACAATCAGTGGATTTCAAGGGAGAAGCGATAACATTTAAAGCCACCAGTGAAGGAGTTTTAGCAACTTTACAACATTGCGTGGAATTGATGGTGCAAAGGGAGGATGCATGGCGTCGTAGATGGGAGAAAGAAGTCGAGAAAAAACGCAAGTTACAAGAACTTTATAAGGGTTTGAAAGATCAAGTTGCCATGCATCATAACGGCTCTCCGAGACCCAGGGTGTTAATTCATGGAGGTCCTGACTATGAGGTTGGTTTATTATTTATATTCTAGTTCTATCTATCGTTATAAGTTTTGTTTTATTATATATCTAATTCTAGCTAGAGAGAGATTTATAAAATGTTTATAAATATAATTCTTAATTGTTTATAAATATACTTATTTTATTTTATTTTTATTTATTTATTTATTTATTTATTAGATCAAGTGTAGGTTTGTTTACATTTACATAATTAATTATAAGTTATAATATTTATTAGTTAACGTAACATATATAGCATTTCACAAAATATCAATGACGAATATAATAAAAAAAGATTACCCAAAATATCTTTATGTACTTTGTACGTAAATAGAAAACTACTTTTACAGTTGCGAGATTTCTTATGCTCGGTGAAATTCAAATATCACGAATCTTTCTGCTTCACAAAAACTGCTTGTCTGTTATATAATACTTTGAAAATATAAATATATCTTACATATTGAAACTTTCCAGTTTTGTAAACAAATTTACAAATTTAAGCTCATTTAACGTTAAACTATATATTTTTCGGTCGATGTAAGCTAGCCATGTGCCAGATACACATGTGCAAAATATATTTTTAAACGTGAAAAAAACTTTTCTTAGTTTTCTAGAGATTTAGTATTAAATAATTTTTATAAATTTAAAATGTAATTTGATTTGCTTTATTTAATGTTTATAAAAAAAAAGTACAAAATCTAAAAAATTATGAAACATGTGTTTTTTTATATAAAAAATAATAGATGTAGATATGTGTAGATATGAGAGTAATGAGACGTGTACTGGCGTGTTACGCGCGTGTAAGACACAATGCAGTAAATCAGTTTTTGCTTTTGTGGAAAAGCAACAAGATATATTTGCTTTTTTGCGTGGCTTTAGTCAATAAAAGCGTTGACTCTTTCTATGTGTGCAGGAGCCATAAGTGAAAAGTGTTATTGACTACACGTGTTTCGCAATTACAAATTAGGTTAACACTTTTGGAAATCGTTTGCTTACACCATACTGTGCTCGCTTAGCATCCATCAGTATCTTTCTGACCATTAAAGAAGACGGACTTACTAACCTATTTTTTGTATAAAAATATTTAACATTTTTATAACAATTTTAAATTGTAAAATGAAGTTTAAAATAAATTTTTTTAGTGTAAGTTTTATCAGAGAGAACCCTCTCTGGTTTTATACATCGTACGTGCGTGTGTGTGTGTGTGTGTGTTTATGTGAATAAAAGCGACACAAAGTCACAATAATAATTAATAATACTTAAACATAATAATTAAATAATTTTAAGATATGCTATTTATCAGGTTTTTTCAATAACATTTGAAAAACTTTACCTTTAAGGAAGGTCCGCACAGCGCTCTTTGCGACGAGGAATTCTATGATGCCGTTGAGACTGGTTTGGACAAAATCGAGGAAGAGAATCAGTTGAGAGATCGTTTAAAACAAAAATCCGTTTCAATTGTAACATCTCCCGCTACTACAACATCTACGCATAGACTGTGGCCCGAGGTAATTACACATAACTGTTTTAATAATATTTTCATCGAGAAGAATTAGTTGTTATTTTAGTTTTTATTCTCATCATTTTTCAGATAGAAAAAATTACAATGGAGCAACTGCATTACGCTCGGCTTGGCGTAGGCGGAGCGGGCGGATGGCAATTGTTTGCCGAGGACGGCGATATGCGAATGTATCGGCGGGAAGAGGAAGCCGATGGATTGGTCGTAGATCCTCTCAAAGCATGTCACGTTGTTAAGGGAGTGACCGGTCATGAAGTTTGTGAAATATTCTTCAGTCCCGAATACAGAAGCGGCTGGGAAGCTACTCTGGAAGATATGACAGTTATTGAGAACATTTCCCACGACACGCTGTTATTCTTGCAAACGCACAAACGCATATGGCCGGCGAGTCAACGAGACGCGTTGTTCTGGTCCCATATGCGCCGAGTATCTGACGATCAGGATCGCGATGCTCACGATCTGTGGATAGTCTGCAATCATAGTACTGAGCATCCTGATTATCCGGTACGTGACACGGTTTAACCCGTTGTAGCCACACCTCAATCCAGTATACGTTGTAGCCACACTGGTGCAATGTTGCACTTCGCATTTTTGAAGTTTAATAACTTTCCAGTAATGAGTTCAAAAATAATTTAAAACTAGTGAAAATAGGGGTAAACAATTCTCAGAAATTGAATGGAATTAGTTAAAAATGTCCAAAAACATTTTGCCTTCATGAAAAATGAAAAATATAAAAAGAACTTCTTGACAAAATCGTGGTTTTCCAATTTTTGTTAGTGCACATATGCACCAGTGTGGCTACAACAGGTTAATATTTAATATTTATTCATTTCTTCAGAAAAATGACATTTAAATGAGTTTGCACGAAATTTTTGTTACAGCCAAATACGGGTAAATGTGTGAGAGTTTATTTAACAGTTTGTCTCGTATGCCAAACATGTATCGATCCTCCAAAAGATGGCGAAGAAATAAAGAGAGAGAATATTACGTGTAAAATAACATATTGTTCAGTTGGTGAGTATTAATCGATATATTTATTTTGTTGTATATTTAAAGAATATTTAAAAGATAAAGGTATATTTTAAGGTATATTTTAAGATATATTTAAAAAATATTTTGGTACATGGCTACTGAGAATTTGATAAAATTAGAAATTTCTTTTATTATTTTATTCAAACAACCTAAATATATGTAACTTAATAACTTAGATAAATAGTGACATTTATTGTCTTTCTATGTTTATAATTTGGATTTAAATTTCAGTAAATCCGGGAGGGTGGGCTCCAGCGTCCGTTTTGCGGGCCGTTTATAAAAGGGAGTATCCAAAGTTCCTTAAGCGTTTCACCAATTTTTGTATCGATCAGTGCAAAACCAAGCCAATCACATTCTGAATATGATTAATAAAAACAAGAACATATTTTAATGTTTTCCAATTCCTTATTCATTATCTCAAAGTGTCTTCACGTAATTATTGTAAAAAAAAAACAAAAAATAATAATAATAATTTGTATTGTTACATACTGTAGGAAGTTGTAGAATTACGGCTATTAGAATGTGAGCGAAGAAAGAGAAACTGTTTTGTATATTATCTTTTTCCACTTTTTATTTGCGTAAGATAGAATCTGCGACACACAATGCTTTTTTCTTACGCTAGATTACATGAGCGCCAGAACTGATCACAATCGTGATTTGGAAATCACGGAATTGTCAAATCATCGCGATGCTCATATCAGATTCAGCAGAAAAAAGCATTGTGTCTAGAATTGATTTATATAGCTTGCGAATAAACCGTTATATTGAAGATCATTTGCGGCACAAAAGTGAGTGTATAGCGATCCTATGCATTTGAATGGATAAACAACTTTGTAATGCAATGAAAAGACGCACGCGTGACTATATATACATATATATATATATATATATATATATATATATATATATATATATATATATATATATA
>QVNV01019294.1:0-12066 GCA_014825455.1 Pseudomyrmex pallidus
AAGTCAATCGGTTCAGTAATTACTGAAATATGAAACTTTCAATTTTTGACACATGTCAAAATTACTCATTTTCGCGTAATAGAGGCACGAAGTGCTCGCAGCGTTCGCGCGCGACTTCATTGCGCGTGAACTTGGCGCAAGGCACTACCGTGCCTCTTGATTCGGATTACATGCATATACACTAAATACAATGTACAACATTTTTGTTTGGTAGAGAAATGGGATCTTTATGCGTTTCAATGAATTTATTTATAATTGAGCAAAGTTTAATATAACAAAAAAGTTTATACTGGAATATTATTGAAAAAATAATCGACACTGTCAGTGTTATTTGATGCGTAAGGGATAACAAAATATTGCACAGACTCGGTTTTCGTTGTATTTTCTATCATATTTCTCTATAATGTTGATTTAATCTGACGGTAAACAATGTTTTAAATCTTCTACTAATGGTTTTGATAATTAATACGTGGAACAGTTATTATTAACGTTATTACAACAGTGTTAACGCAAAATTGTATAGCTTTTTGATGGAAGATGGGGTCAGATAACAAAAAACAAGTTTATCTGCTAACTAAATTAATAATGGATCATTTCGACACACTGCGGATTTTGATGTGATAAATAAAATAGATATTTATCTTAAAACGAGAGTTTGTATAATATTAATCACAAATTATATCTCATGTTATCTTTAATTAATATATGAGTGTTTAGAAATGCGATATCTGCATCACATTTAACATTACATTTATGTGTAAATTGTAAATGTATTCTATTACGGATAAAATCAAAAGCATTGAGAACGTGCAATATTTTGTCAATTAGAAATTGCTGACGAAATGTCACTTACATATCTAAAATATAATGAAATTGTGCAGGTTAAAGAATTCAATGCTTTGAGAATTCGGGATCTTATAAATAGCATCATACTGTCAAAATAACAAATATAAATGTAAATTATTGTGTCAATTACTTAATTATTAAGACCGGCTCAGTGATCGTGCGGCCTGAGTGCGAGGGCTGCGAGTGAGGGATTCCGAGTTCTCGGTATCCACACCGGCGGATTTTTTCGAGCCGGTCTCTTTCAAGTCGAGTTTATCGATTGAAAAGAGAACTGAATCGGGCCTGCGAATCAGCTTGAATGAATCGTGGATATAGAAGTGGAATGTTGAAAAATATTGTAACCCTGAGGGGAATCAATAAAATTTCCTTTATTCTTTATCCTTTTACTTAACATTATTATTAGTTTTTTTTTAGAAGTAACACATGACGAATGAGTTAATTTAATTTAAAAAAGTTGGAGTAAACCTCTTGAGACATGTAAAAAAATGTATCAAAAGGTCCACTCAAATTGAAATTAACATTTTTTTTCTTTTTTACTGTGTGCTGCGTATAAACGTGATGTAACAACATTTTTAGTGATAAACTTAAGCTTTTTTTGTTTTAACGGTAAGTAATTCGCGCGCATATCGAGAGATTCCCAAAAGAAGAACTGATTTTGTTATATTTAATATTACGGTTTTAAAATATATTATCGTAAATTCTATTCGTGAAATATTTAAAAAATGCTCTCGTATATTCACGAAATATTTAGATGTAAAGTTCTGGAGTTTATTTCAGTTTTATTTTATTAAACGTGTATACGACAAAGCTCTCTACTTTAAAAATACCAAACAAAAAAAAATAGAGCAGCAAAGGTCTCTCGCGGTAAGTGATTAATAAATATACGCTGTGATTCTCGCGATTTGAAATTAAAGGTCGAAACATCGCAAACATCAATAACGCCAACCATTTGATTCCCATTAAAAAGTTTTTCTCAAAACAAACTGCGTAATTTGACGACAGAAATCTGAATAAATGACAGAACTAACGAGCTACTAGAAAACAGCGAGCGATGCGTTTTGACCGCCACTCAGCATTTTTGCTAACAAAGAAACGCGATCGGCGAAAAGCACTTGTGCATACACACTCCCACTCATTCACCATCGAATTACACGTACGGAGAAGTAGTAAAAAAATAGGTCAATTTTCGAAGAGCCGAGCGTTTCTCTTTCTCTCTCTCTCTCTCTCTCTCTCTCTCTCTTTTCGCGTGAGATTCGTTGACCGGAATAATTCGATCATTCCCCCGTCACCCTCTTCCCCTCGTTTTGAGTATTTCTCCATACCTTTTCCGAATTCTATGTTCGCGCCGCGCTGGTCGGGTCGGCGGTCTATTGACGCGAAATCGTTTGTAGAAATTTAACGATCGTTGTGTGACGGAAAGTGCGTGGCGGTCCACGATACGCTTTTGTCCCGGCGGTTCACGCTTTGCAATTTGCGCTGATGAGCGCCACTAAAACCTCAAAGAACCGAACACCTACACCAACACGGTGAAAATTATATTACAAGCTGAAAATACACACACACACACACACACACACACACACACACACACACACACACACACACACACACTCTCTCTCTCTCTCTCTCTCTCTCTCTATGCTCGCCGAAATGCAAAACGCGAATATACGTGTTTCCAATCTTCGCGCAAACTTCCGATATTATGCAAGAAATGCTAGAAGCAACACATTAGCATGTTTAAGGTGAAACTACGCTATCAATGACAGTTTGTGCGGTACTGTGTCAACTTTCGCGAATCTGTTTGTCTTTTGGAAGACCTATAAGACCTCTCGGTCACACATAATCGGGTCTCTTATCCGTTTCAAAGTTAGTATTCTAATTACAGTTGGAGGGTGAAATAAAAGTAAAATATTTGTCTTTTTTTTTTAAAAGAAGCAGAGAGTATACATTGCGTTATATACATTACAATTTTTAATCTAATAATTTAACATCGCGCTTGTTTCTAAAACGTAACAGATCTTTTTTCAAAAAGCTAGATGTAAGAATATGAAGACGACAGGAAAAGAACTTGATAAGTCCGTTTTTTTTTTCGATTTTCTGTTTTTGATTTTATTTGGTAGTGGATAATTGGATAATTGAAATAAAATATTTTAATTATTCAAAGCGAGAGAGAGAAATTCTTGATAGATTCCGAGACATAAGCATTTTTATAAAACGTGTGACACAGAAATACGTTTCAAACTTTAAAATCGCTCTTCTTTAAAATTACGAAAATGTGACTTATCTCTAAGTTCTTTTCCTGTGATCTTCATATACACAAGAAATGTAAGAAATTTCGTATAAATAAATAAAGAATTTCTGTAAATTGTATTTTCTTTCGTTTAACTGCGGCAAAAACCAAGATGTTTTATCCGTAAATATTCATGATTATATTATAAACTTGATTTTTTTTACATTTTTTTTTTTTTTTTTTTTTTTTTTGACTTTCCTTTATGAAATTGCAAAAGTTTTACTAGAACGTAATTATTTTGCTTTTAGCGAAGAATTAAAAACGGTTGAAAATGAAAAAGAAACATCCTGCGAAAGTACAATTTTCATAGGACGTGTAAGATAATTCAAGTAAAAATCCTACTGCTCTTAGACACGTATAAGAAAACGGTACTTGAAATAAATCCTCGCGAGAAAATGTTGATGGTAGATGATTCATTCTTGACGGCGGCGCCGCGACTATACATTCGCCTCTACCTGCGTCCGTTATACATTACCCTCGTATTCATAAGCGTGCATAAATTCGAAGGTTCGTGTACATGCACCTGCACAGGCGCACCCGAAATATATTAGCTCTGACCAAAATATATGAGACACGTGTTACCCCAGTTGAATAACAGAACTTTCCAGTAGCAAAAAGAATTGAACAAATCGCGGAATCTTGTTTGAAATAAACAAAGAAGGAAGCAACCATGGAAAACGCATAAAAATCCATTAAAACAAACAAGGCGCTATCACAACAAAAAAAACTCACGTTTGCTCCGCGAATTTTCTAGAACCTCAAAAGAGAGATTAAAAACAAGCTGAAATAAATATATTTACAAATTCAATCTCTTTTTATAGAGAAAATTCTTTCCAGCGATATACAGGGTGTCTAAAAACGTATAAATAATTTACAACTTGTAAAATTCGCAATATTTGTTGAGTTATTAATTAATTAATTAATGTGAGCACGTGAAGCGAGAACTCTGTAGGCGTGTATATAATTTTCGGTTGTAAAGAAAAATGGCCCTACTTCATGCGATCTCCTAAACAAGAGGCGGAGCAAACAAGCGAGCGGCGTGTGACACAGTTTTCTGATCATCAGTTGATACACAGCTAAAAATTATTCTGTAGAATCCGAACCATCGCTTTTCACGCGCTCATTGGTCACATTTATTAATTAATAACTCAATAATTATTGCAAATTTTAAAAACTGGCAAATAACTCTTCTGATTGATTCAATCTACCTTCGGCTTGATCAAAAATTTTCACACACCTTGTATATTACAAATTTTCTACGACAAATATATAAAAAAAAGTTTCCAACATATTTTTGTTAAAAACGGAAACATAAAATGGAAAACTTGTTACTACCGTAACATAATTAAATTCTTGGAAAATATTTGAACATTTTTACATTTTCTCTTTGTCGAAAAAAATATATCTTTTGAGTAAAAAAACTCTGATATCGTCCGCGGAGAATTAGTTTTCGTACTGTGCTCCAATTTACTTCGCCAAAATTACCATTTCTTAAGCCACATGATCTATATGACAAAACGCAATAAAAAGTCCTGGCGTTATTTGCTTAATGGGAGAGGAAGGTATCGTGCGAGTTCGCGTGCCGCGTCGATATATTGTGATTTTCATCCCCTCGAGACTCGTTATACTGTCCGTTAGTATTGCATCAGTATGAAAGAGTGCACCGACCGCGGTCATCAGCCCTTTCCTCCTTTGCGTGCTCCTATTCTCTGGCTCGTAAAATTCTCCCACTTTTCCCGCGATTGGAGTTTAGCTATTCGTTCGCCCCGGTATTCTGCGGAATGCTAACTCATCGAACTTCCGCGGAAGTAATAAGACTAAGGGAACTGTGCATCGCTTGCATAAGATATAAACGCTGCGACTTACGCGACGACGACGTTTGCGGAATTGTCTCTACTATTGTTACATTGTAGTTTGTATTCTTCATGTACCACATACAAGCGCGCACGCAAGATAGAGAGCACAATTAAGATATGACACTGATTAAGTAGGTACAAACAAACGAGCTAAGATAAGATAATTAATTTTTAAAAGTAAATATTTTGACCCTTCAAGTCCAGACGTGGGTCTCCTAGACTCACTCAAACATTGCGCATCTGCGTTTCTAAGAAAAAACTAGATTTTTTTTAACGCTTATATCTTCGAAACTAATAGAATTTTTTTTTATCAACGCAGAATTCAAACTTTTTCAAAAAACCAAAATTGAAAAAAATAGTGATTTTCCGCGGAGATATTCGATCTTAAAGTCGCGTGGGTCTGTGAGACCCACGCGACATTAGTTTGGCTAACTTTTCGTCATTTTTTAGATCTAGGGTTAACTACATGTCTATGTATATTACATATGTAATATATTTACTTGTTTATATTTTAGATAAATATGCTTAACACTTCAATATTTATATTTAAAGTTAACAACTGGTTAAAATTTAAACAATTTGTTTAACAAAAATTACACTTATATGTTATTTTTACATCAGCATCAGAATATTAACTCTTACAATTATAAAAGTCTTATTTGAGAATTCTTTATTTTCTTTTATTAGTATTTATATAGGTACCTCATTTTATAGATCCTTTTATAGTTACATTATTTATACAATGTTTATTTAATGCATCATTTTATATATAGATCCTTTTATAGTTACATTATTTATACAATGTTTCCATGATATTTTTGATAATTGTTTACATATTAAATAATTAATGTTTGATTATACATTTAAACTAAAATTAAGAGATGTACAAAATGCCTATCGTATTAACTAATATAAACACTGTGATTTTTATTATTTGTGTTAATACAAAGATATTTATAAATATATGTTTAGTCTTCCTATAAATCGCAATAATTTATGTTAATAATGCGTTAATGTGTTTATATTTGTTTATATTATAAGAAAACTCTTTGGAAAAGAGAGAGAGAGAAAGAGAGAGACAGGACAACAATTGATGCAATTCTCTTTGACACTTGGATTGTAAGGTCGAATAAAGATGACACGACTGTGGATGATAATTTATACATACAAAGTGTTATATATACGACGCGCGTGAATTTACGATCGCTGACACTCGCACACGCGCGTATAATGAAATATAAATCCGCAACTTTAGATTTCTGTCTCGTAAGAAATATGATTTCTGAAAAAAGTGACATATTGTTTTATGAGATAATATATGTATGTATATATATATATATATATATATATATCTTATATATGTGTATAATACGTACATAAGATGGTTTTTAATCATATTTCGCGCGTAATATTTCAAGGATACAGTGAGCGCAGAAAATATTCGTACAGTTATGATTTTTAAATAAAAATTTTCTGCGTCTGCATAAAAATGTTTAGTGTTCTGCCAAATTAAAAATAAAATTCTAATATGCATGTCTGTTTTTAATATATGTCAAAAAAAAAAAAAACAATATGACAAACATAATATAAAAACCAAGTATTGGTTATAAGGTCGATATACGGACCAATATTTCGCATAAACGTGCAAATACATATATATTTGTTTAAACGTGTGGAAATTAATACACATGAAGAATTCAATTCAATTCAAAAATTCATATATGATGCTTGGTTTGCATCTCGTATCTATATGTAAAATACCAATTTATTCCTCTATGAAAATTAAAATCTCCATTCCGAAAAAGACACATTGGCCAGGAATCTCCCGCATTCCGTGCAGAAATATAAAACATTACTCATGCAATTTCAAATTAGCACAAAGGTTTTTTCATGTTTCACAGTAGATATCAAATTTCTTTTAAGGCTTGTAGTTTGTGAAGCTAGTAATTTTTTGACGCCACATACTGTTTGATTCACAACCGATCTAAATACTAGTCGAACTTACTTTCATCCGATCTTAAAAAAATTCTCAAAAATTCTAGAGCTTTCGTTTGATACGAGCGAATTCTAGGTGTTTTTTTTTGCGATATAATATCTCTTTTTTCAATTCACATTCCTTACCGTATTTAGATGTTAACTTGTCTCCTTAGCGTAATTCGCAGTTATCATGGCACCAGTTTGGATTTTTTTTTTTTTTAATGTAGCGTAACAAATCGCCTGTCTGACAAGACTGAAAGACGCTCGCTTCTTGTAATGTTTTTTTACTGCTTTCGTCTGGCTAGTCAATATTCTGTACAAATGCGGTCTCTCAATCATGGCAGCTTTGATATTTTGTTTATTGACTTGCACTGATTACAAAACTATAGGAAAGTCCTTATTTTTTTCTTTTTTTTTTTAAAGACAATTAATGTATCTTTTACATTAGAACAGAGTCTCGAATAAAACAAATACCGAGAAGACAACTCACGCGTTGAATTCTCTTTCAAATTTATTCGGATCTACGGTGAATATTTTGTCAATTTTTAGGAAATAGTTTTTTATTCATTTTTTGAGTGTAAATATTTTTACTAAATGTTTTTATACATTAGTTAATCAACGAATGCTAAAACAGTTTATTATTTATATCATGTTAACGATCAATTTTTATTCTAATAAAACATTTTTAGTAAAAAAAAAAATAACGTTATATGTGTACGAATATTTTCTGCACTCATTACAAAACTGTAATCGCTTTCGAAGACAACAAGTACAGGAATGCACACAATGCAATACGAATAACAAGGGCGGTAATAATTTTCATTAATAAGCACCAAAATAATACATATCGGTAAACATAATTAACCGAGATCGGCGTTTAATGTCACACAATATATTATATTCCTTGTTTTCATGTACCTATGTTAATAGTTCAATGCATTATAGAATTGTCACTAAATAAATAAGCAGCGCACACACACACACACGCACACACACACACACACACACATATATATATCATACGGTACTGTTGATAAACAATACCGAATAAATAAACTTAAAGAAACAAAAGTAAAAAAATTATTAAAAAAAAATACTGATATTTTATATACGTGTCCACTGTTACTAGATCGTTGTGTCACAAAAAAATTGCATTCTTTACTCGAAAAAATACAACGACTGTTACTGTCGAAATGCATTGTGCTTAATTACTTTAACTATCCTCCCATAAAGATTTTCACTGCATAACGACTCGCGAAACTTTTATCGCAGAAAAAACTTTTTGCAATCCACTACGTTGTTATTTTGAAGACGAAAACGATGCAAGACTTCTGCATCCTCTTCGAAGCTGCGCGTAAAGTTTTTGTCGCAATAACAACAAGTACGTGATCGGAAGACAATTGCGTGATGTACAAGAAGTCAAGTTCTGACAAGACGTGACATTTTCTATTCCTTTTCTTATTCGTGCTGGCATAACTATGCGACGTTAAATTGAATGTAGTTTTACCTAAGCTTTTTTCTTACTAACAATTTTTGTTACTACAGAGTAGAAACGACTGTTAGACGAAATTATTTTCTTCGATACATCCAGTAAAAAATCATGTGTCCATGTGTTAAGATTTTTTGATCATTACTTCAATGTAAAATTAACATACAACTATTATTATTTTTGTAACGTATTTGTGGGAATATTAGATGTATTTCAACTTCACAACTTAACATTTTGTATATTAAAATTGGAATATTATTATTATTACATTTAGCACTTTTAACACAATTATTTCAATTAATCTGCATGTCTCAAAGTTAATTCAACATTCTAAGAAAATTCGAAGTAAATTTTAAAATAATCATGAACACATAAAATAATCAAATTTACTAACTTCAAAGTTAAAATAATTATTATTGTGTGTAATTTAACACAAAAGTAATTTGTTTTTAACGAAAATTTCTTACGAGTTATTGTAACTACTCTTTTATGTAATTTTTAATATTATATTTTATGTTCTTTTTACATCACACTTAAAGTCAAAATAACAAAAATAAATATGAAGTATTATGTCAATTATTTTACAGTACTAGTTTGTCAATAAGTAACACGTGACGATTAAGTTAATTTAACTTAAAATTGAAGTTAATGTAACTTTAAATTTAGAGTGGCCTGAGAGACATGTACAAAAAATATCTCAGGAAGTCCACTAAAATTAAAAGTAACTTTTTTTTTAAGTTGATAAGTATCCGAAATATAAAGGTAAACAAGCTTTGGGATTGAAATGTATTTATTTTTTAATATAGTCGTCTTCTATCTTGATACACTTCTTTGATTAATGCTTCTTAAAAGCTATTATACCACTTTGATAGAACGAAGTTTTCGAAATAGCGGCACCGATGACTTCGTTGTTGCTCGAAAATGTCATTCTACCGCTATTTTTTTTTTTCAGATTTAGAAACAAATGGAAATCGCACGGGGTCGTATTTAGTCAAATAAGACGGATGAGGCAACAATTCGAAGTAAATTTTAGACATTGCAACAGTTGAAGTGTGAGCTGTCACATAAACACTTTGTACAATGACGAGCCAGCGTTAGCATTTATCTATTCTAAAGGATAAAACTTGTCAACGACGTGATATTAATCGCTTCTGGTATATTTCTTAAACCAACAACATTTTTGTTGCAAGAAGTTTTATGTTTATTGAAAACATGTTTCTTTATACATGTTATATATGTTAACATTTGACCTATACATATTTTTAGTGTAGCTTGAAGATACTAGTCCAAAGATACTAGTCCAGAAAAAAGTAATTGTCAAACCATTATTAAACTTTACGCTGTAAACTAAGGCTATTCGCGTATGCGCAAAATTTACTTGCGTTTATAACTTACAGACAAGAAAAGGGAAAGAGGTGCGACACCGCCCTAAAAGAAGTTATATAAGAGGGGAACGGCCAAATTTTTTAGTCTTTAGTACAACTTTGATAGCAGCAGTGACAAAACAAAATAAAAAAAAAATCCAAAATACTTAATAAAATGCAATAGCATAATTTTTTTTTATGAAAGATGCAACCTTTATCTTCAAGTTAAGCACTTTTTTTTCAATTTGGTCAATTTCTTGGAAAGTAACAATTTTTTAAACGAAACTACATTTCGAGTTACTATACTCGAGTTACTTCGCTTATATTAAAAAATTATTGAAATAAATTAACTTTTTCCAAAATGTTTTAATTGGTAAAGTAGAAGTAGTTTAAAGATACTATACGTAAATTTTTTTAGAATTTTTCTATGACCTTAAAATAGAGAAAAATACAGTAGGATATAAACGAGCTTGCAGATAAAAAAGGTATCAAAATAATCTTTGCAGTTTGAAGGTTAATATTACGGATACGATTAATTAATGTATTACAGATTATAATATTATGTTACGATTCAAGTGCTAACCTGCTGAAACAAATTTGCTTAAGAGCAGACGGGGCTTCGAGGATGCATTTTGCAGGACGTTCTTTTCCCCGACGGATAATTAAAACCGTTCTTTTCATACGGAAACTTAAAATGTCGGCGCATCCTCTTTTGTCTGACGTTCAGCAAACCTGTCTCTCGGACATTGCGGAATAAAGAGTGAGTCGACGCCGCGACGAGATTAAGGCGTCGTCGTAGCTGGCACGAGGCGGATAAAAGGTGCGCCCCGGCGCATCGTAATTGTTCCCTTGGCACGTGACTTAGCCGCGCAATCGGTTTTCTTGGCGCGAATAGTGGGAACCATCGACGCGCCGCTTCCGCTTTGTGAAATAATTGGTGCGGTCTCTACGTGGTAATTACGTGTTCTCAATGGTTCTAGAACGACCAAATGGCAATACAATAAAGCGGAGTGATTACAATTATGCGATGAACTCCTGTTAAATTAAGACGAAAAACTGTAACGTGTGGTCAATTCATGTGAAAAGCTGAATTATAATATTATATCATCAAAGTACTTTTTTCTCTCAATATTTTTTTTTTGTCATTTTTTTCAACGATTTTTTCTTGAAGTATGCAATTTATTTTTATTTTTATTTATTTTTTTTTACTTTAATTTTTGTTCACTTTTAGCAATTTTCAATTTGCGCAAACTACTTTCTCACGATGCGTGTGCACTACAATTTCCAATTGAACGAACTCACATAAACTAATTTCTCAATTTTCTCGCGACGTCGCCTGGTATAAAAGCTCGCCTGCGCATTTGGCAACTCTAGGTATATTGTACGTAGTTAAATCTGATTCTCGATATCGAAACACATAAATTTTCTTTGCCTAACTACTGTAAGTTGATTTTCTGGGTACGTACTGTAACTGAACCTTTAAATCATCCAAGTAAAAAAAAGGTCAAAGTATATGATTTGACATTTTTCTCTCTTTCACAGAAAGAAAAAGAGAAAAAATATCTTGATAATTTTTTTTATAAATCTTTTGCTGCACTTTAGTGTTGCACACATACAGTTTTAAGGTAAGTTTATATTTAGGTAAGTTTAAATACAGAGCGGTAGCGACACGTTTGTAGACAAAATTTAAGCATTTCTAATGGAAGCACTTGTACATATATATATAGCGTAGCCGATCCGTTCAGACGTACCGTGTCAGACATTATCCTTACCGACAATATTCCCGAGAACATTTTGTCTGACACGATACTTGTCAGGAACGAACATGTTTAAATTTAAATATATATATAATATATATATTTTAATTTCAGACACATTTTTTGTTCAGTTTATTATTATTGTATTGTCACAAACATTTTTACACATATTATAAACACATATATTATAAATATACATATTACAAATGCATATAAATAATAAATACATAATAAATATAAAAATACATATAAATACACAAATACATATAAATACATATAAATATACAAATACATGTGAATAATAATAAATTAATAGAAAGTGTACACAGTAAAAAATAAAATGTTAATTCTAATGTGAGTGGACCTCCTGGGACATGTAAAAATGGTTAAAGTAACTCATTCGTCATGTGTTACTTATTGACAAACTGGTAATGTTAAGTAAGTGACACTTTACATTTATATTTAATTATTTTGACTTTAAGTAATG
>QVNV01019297.1:0-11207 GCA_014825455.1 Pseudomyrmex pallidus
AATAACGTTACCGACCATTTCGATTTAATAAATTGATTTAAAGTGATAATGTGATAGAAAAACCGGTTTTAGCACCCACAAAATCCGGCTCTACGTGATAAAGCTACTCTAAATTGTCTTTCTTCATTTATAAAATATTTTTGTACAAATAGTTAATTATATTTCGTCAATAATTATATTCTTAGTCATGCATAATACGTGTTTTTTTCTTGTAAGTTTTAATGGATCCCTTTTAGCACCCACGAAATCCTGCCCTACGTGGTAACTACCTTAAAACGGAGTATTTTAATTGTTCGAAACGAGAGAGAAAAATTCTTGATAGATTCCGAGAGCATATAAGCATTTTGATAAAACGTGCAAAAAGAAATAACTTGACGTTTAAAATTTTAAATTTATTCTCCTCTAAAATTACGAAAATGTGACTTATCAAGTTCCTCTCCTGTGGTCTTCGTATGTATATATATTTTCTTACATAGCTTCTTGACAATCCCAAGAGAGGTGAAGTGCAGAAGAGCCAATAAACAGGATCTCAGGGATCGATAAACAGAAACCCAGGGAGAAACGTCAACTTGGCAGTAAAAAGTTGTTTTCCGCCGTGAGAGAGAGAGATAGAGAAAAAGATATATATATATATATATATATATATATATATATACATATAAGTGTAACTGTTCCCGGTAGATGTTCGTCTCCGGTGATCGAGTAGCTCAACCTAGATGATCGCTCGAGTGCAAAGGGTTAAACTTGGCGACGTCAAACACGGGGGCATCAGGCTCGCTCTCCCACGAAGAAGCGGCCGAGAGTCTCTCCCGGGCGTCTCTTCTCACGAGGACACGGTGTAAAAAACTAGTCGATCGGAACCGAGAGTTGGTTCGAATTACGACAGGGGGGCCTCGCACAGTTTCGTCGATACCGCGTCCTCGCGGATACATGTGTTACCGTCGCGCTAACCGCGGTGAAGGTGATGCGAGCAAGCCAAAGTATCGGATGGTTCCAACCGCAAATGCTCGATTTTTCTCGTATCGCGCGCCTGGGAAAGTGCGCCATTTTGATAAAAGCCTCGGTCGTTGGTTCGCAGGAGAGCAACTCTTCCGGAAACAATTCCGGAAAAGTTTGTTTCTTTTTTTTTACGTATCACACGTTCGACGCAGACACCGCACATTTGCGATACGTACTAATATATTTTTAATCTCGTTACATGTCGTTTATTATTATTTTCATGATGCAACAACAAAATTTAGTAAAAAAAAATTCAATACGATCGAGAAATATGGCAAATACTCGCGCGCTTCGTGTCGTCGAGAAAATATTTCTCTACCGAGGCGATTCGACCCGTGAAAAGTTTAAGTGCCACGAAGTACGTGCATTATCGTGGAACAAGAAACATTTCCTTATTCCGCATCGGAAAACTTTGGCCATGAGTATGCGCCGAGCGAATCTGTTCTCGCGCGCGCGTATATAAAGAGATATCTCAGCACTTCTTGTAATTTTAGTTATAAATTCTTGAAACCAATTTTGTTCAGTCGATTTAAAAATATATATATATTAGATAGAGAGATATATCATTATATTTGTGAAATACAATTAAATAATACGTTGCAAATCTAAAAAGATTTGCTTTTTTCATTCAATCCTAAATGGGATAATAAATTCTAGGGTTGAAATTGGGTTATTATTCAAAAACTTTCACAATTCTCTAATTACATTGTTTCAAAAATTTACAAGAGGATCACGAATATATCATCGATCTTGATTCAGTGACAAATCCCTTGATTAAAAGCCGACTCCACAAATTGGCCACGGAAGAATATTAAAATTGAGGTTGGCGCTGGAACATCCGTGTTAAGTTCAGAGGGGACTAACCGGCCGATCTTTCTATCGGTATTCACGCGGTGGTTTACGCGGTTAAGAGATGATGGATAGAAAGAGAGAGAGAGAGAGAGAGAGAGAGAGAGAGAGAGAGACAAGAGCAGACGGCAGTTAAACCAACTTTGCTAATCTTCAAACTAATTTTGAATTTAATCTGTGGTCACGTATAGCAAGCGAAAACCGAGGCGAATCTGTAGACATGCGCTATGTCGGGGTAATAAAATTATTCGGACATCTTCCGTCGATAAAACGTCGATCTCTGACTTAAAGGATTTCTGCTGAAGCTCCGCGCGGCTCAAGATTAACCGTGAATCAACTATGGGAAAGAGATAGAGGCGGAAATTACAACTACGTTCAAGGCTCCTAGGATTAAGTGCGCATTGTAGTTTAATGTTTACTGCGAGACGATAAAAGGAAGGATGGATAGTCATGAAAGCAAGATCCCACTTTATATACATGAATGTTTTATATGTAATAATAAAAGTGGTTATTAAACCGGTCTAAGTATCTGAGGCACTCGATCCAAGCGCCATTTAAAACACAGTAAAACGACCGAATTACGTTACGATAATTTTTGACGTCGACAAAAGGCGTTCGCGAAGAAAAATTCAGAAATTGAATTGGATAAAAGTAATTCCCGCTGTTATTATTACACAGCTCTGTAATACATGCTCGCGTTGACATAACGCTGCATTACGTTAATATTAGGAAGTAGATACCGCGCGGTCTGTATAATTACCGCATTTCTAAGTAAAAAGCAACATGCCGCGGTATGAAATAACTCTCCTTTCTCTCTTTCTCTCTCCTCTCTCTCTCTCTCTTTTTCTTCATATATATGCACCCGTATAAACCGCAACCGCGTTTTTCCACGAATTTCGAATTCGCATTTGTGCTCTCTCTCTCTTCCCTTTCTTCCGTTTGTCCCCTCCCTTTTCGCGAAGCCGCGTGACCTAATTTCAAGAGAGAA
Source organism: Pseudomyrmex pallidus (assembly GCA_014825455.1). NCBI lineage: Eukaryota > Metazoa > Arthropoda > Insecta > Hymenoptera > Formicidae > Pseudomyrmex > Pseudomyrmex pallidus. The sequence goes on from QVNV01019297.1 coordinate 2,837, forward strand.
CATTACAACCCCCGCGTCTGCGCCCGATTTCAACACGCTCGGCCCGTCCGTTTAAATGCACCGCACCGTGTCGGGCGTTGTAACGGGCGAGGCGAGGATTTAAAGGGGAGCTCTACTGGCAGGATAAGAGAGAATGTGTCCCCAGTATTTTCGAAGACGTTGAGAGAGAGAGAGGAGGGGGCAAATAGGTTTATCTCATTCGTCGAAGTTTGCCTAACTCTTTTATCGCTTTAAGCGGCTCGACTTGAGGAGAGAAATGCGGTCATAGTTTACTCGGCGCTGCTACTTCAGGGATCAATATTTCTTTTCGCGTCTACCTATCCGACGACATTTTTTTCGTCTGTTTGTATGTTTAATACAAAAATTGCAAGTAATGCGAACGTATGACATATCGGCGAGAAATTTTATACGAGAAAAACTTTGGTTTGATATTTTTTTCCGCCAAATAATCGATTAAAAAATGTCTATTAAATCTATTGTGTGTTTGTTTTTTTTATTATTTTTGAACTCTTATGTTAAAGTTGACGAGTCGAGCGCGAAGAAAATTCGGACAAAAACGCAAATTTTTGTGCAGACCGGTGGAAAACTAATCGCTTAAAACATATTATTCGCGTTATTACACGTAATGCGGAGAAACTATTAATGCGGGAGGAATTTTCATTTAAAGTATTTTTGAGCGAAGGCCAATAATTAGCAGGAAAATATCTCATTATTATTTCCTTTGTAGTGAAATTGTGAAGCAAACGCGACGATGCAATATAATGCCGAGGAATGCATTAATGCGAGAGGAATTTTCCTCTAACGTGCATTTCGGGTGGCAGCGAATAATTAGATATACTCCTTCTTCCCTTCTCTCTCTCTCTCTCTCTTCTCTCGTTATTGCCTTCCTTTAATTTGTTCCGACTTCGTAAGAACTGCCACACACCTCTGTAAACGCGGCAATTTATTTCAACAAACGCGCCGCAAAAAAAAACATTCTCTTTCTGCCGATCTGAAGATTATATTCGCTTTATAATATTCCCTTCGGGCGACAGAAGCAATTTTGTTCGAGAGAGAAAGAGAGAGAGAGACCTTTTTGAACGTTCAAACATGCCGAAGACGTTCGCGTTTTCTTCCCTTGAATGCCTCGCTCTTCTATGTACATAACGGGAACTACACATAAGAACGAGTATGGCTTTGCAGCCTTCTCCTTTTCTCCCTCCCGTATGCGGCTTTGCTCGTAAATTTATCGCATTCTACCCGGGTGGCGTACGCTGCCGCTGATCGTTGTTTAACCTTCGTGCACAGGCACGAGCGCGATCGGATTTGCACTATTTTCTCCTCTATCCATAAACTGCCAAGGCGCAAAGAGATCGTACGCAATACGATGGCACACGTGCTGCAGCGCGGCCCGACCGAGCGTAATGTGTGAGATTCGATTTTTCGACGTACGATCTGCAAGAGTAAATCGGATTTCTTCTCAACAGCCACGTATCACACTGCCGCGTTTCTTTTTTTTTTTTCAGAAATATTTTTCTATTAACGATTTCTGCCGAAAAATAAATTCACATTTCCCGCTAAAAAGCTCATTTCTTTTTTTCTCTTTGCGCGTGTTTCTGCTGTGAACAAGAATTTATTATATTCGTGGTTTATTACATTCGTGGTTTATATCTTCCCGCGGTTAAATAAATATTTATTTTCATGTACTTTTTATTTTCTCTCCGGAGCACAGTGAGTCTTCAAATATTTTTCAATAAATTTTCTTTCGCAGTTCGCGCTCGCTTCTTGAGAGTTCAAATATTTTTGTATAATATATAAGGAGAGGAGGAAGAGAAATTACATAACAATTTTTAATGTAACAATTTTTCAGTCTTTTTTTTTCTAAAAATTTCACATACACTTTTTTTCCACGCGCGAACATTGTTTCTAACTGTAATATACAAACTATGTTATATGTGTATGCATATATTATAAAGCTCTTTCAAATTGAAACCGCGCTCTCGAGACTTGAAAATATGCTCGATTCGTTGTGGCGAGCTTGTGTGTCCGTATATCACGCCTTGAACGGGATTCGAAAAATTTTGGTCTCTCCTTTTAAGAGAGAACGGAATTCGCGGAATTTGTAGCAACGACCCTCATAATACCGGATACCGCTCGCCGTGTGCTTTTGCTTCTACTCTTTTATATGCGCCCGATGTCGTTCGTCCACCACCACAATTACAAATACGATTTCACTCGAGTTAGAAACGCTCGTTGTGAAATCGTCGACCGAACATCGTATCCACATATTTGATGGGGTGACCTTAAACGTCGAAAAGCAACGTTAAACACGACATTATGACAGCGCTGCTCGTAAAATACGCGCTGCTCGTATCTCGTGATGAGATACGCATTGTGTTTTGTTTTTCTTTTACTAGAGAAAAATGTTTTTATTTAATTTTTTTTTACTATATAACATTAAATTGAAATTTTAATAACATAGTAATAATTGAGAACAGATCGGATGGCATTTCTTGCAACTTTTGTTTCTCTGTAAGTGAGAAACAATGTATCTGAATGAGTAAATAACTCCGTGCTGGTGTTCCGCATGCGGCAGTTCCGCGAGAGAACGACGTTTCATTGTTATACGTACAATGACAGTACGCGCGCTCGTGGCGCCCGATCGATTAAAGATATTCCCGTTGTGTACGCTGTCCTGATACCTGAGACGTCCATTAAGGAGATTAACTCTTTATTACTATTTGCCGGATGCCGCATGAAGAGAAAACGGAGCGCGCGGCGAACGAGCGCGAGACGCGAGAAGAATGAGAAAGAGGAGATGACGAATGCAAGGGGCGCGAAATTGCGTCCGGCTGATCTCGAGGCGAGAGGGAGTAATGGATGCTGAGTAAACGACCTTCTCTTCTCTCGTTCTTCCGAGGGTAAGTGATTTAAAGGTGGAAAATGGTGCTAGCAGTATCAAGGGATCATAAACAAACCTCTGTTCTCCTTTCGCTTTAAGAGAGTTAGTTCGATCGATTCCTCTCTCTCTCCAATTTACGAACTCACCTGAAACATAAAGAAATGCAAATAGTTAAAATGCCATTCAGAGCTCAAGCGTCGTTTCGTTCAAATGGCGCGGAACGTCAAGATATTCGCGATAGTGTACTTTTTTAAAGTCTCACGATCCAACTTTTTGGCGTTTACAAGCACGCGATAAAACATATTATTTTAACAATTAATAAAGATTCTAAGGCTCCTTGAAAATTCTACGAAACATATACGGTTTTAAGAGCCGATCGCAGAATGTTCGAGCGGAAATATGCGTGCATATATATATATATATATATTTAATTTTTTAGCAAAAAATCCAAAATCTAAAATATTTAATAAAATGCAATAATTTTTTTATGAAAGCTGCAGCTTTTATCTTCAATTTAAGCACTTTTTTTTTCATTTCGGTCAATTTCCTGGAAAGTTACGATTTTTTAAACAAAACTACATGTCGAGTTACTAATTTTAAAATAAAGAACTGAAATTTCAATTCAAAACTCACGTGTAAAAAAAATTTACATGTGAACACGTATATATATATATATATATATATATATATATATGTAGGTACTCTACTATATATTGTACATATGCACGCATATTTCCGCAAGAACATCCTGCGATCGGCTCTTAAAACCGTATATGTTTCGCATATTATTTCAATTTTATCACATGTACGTATGTAATATAATTAAATAACAGCGAAACATACTATTTTAGCGGGCAACATATTTGCTATTGTTTTTATTTCTAGTACGTAAGTTTTCATTTTGCACGTACAACGTGCGCAAATTGCGTCCGCGTTAAACTCGCACGAAGTGTACGCGCGACGAAATCCGGCAAAATCTGTCGGACAGTAACGAAATGAATCACACACACATACACACACACACACAACGCGCGTTGAAAGGGTCCGTTCTCGGCTTCCGCGTAGACAAGATACATACGTTTGGCGTAATAAGAAATACACTTCCGCGTGCGCGTATGTGTTATTTCCACGTTTCCGGCGGTGTGCGGCTAATGAAATGGTTTTGCCATGGGCGGCGAAAACGCAGACGAAACAAGATGTGTCGCTCTGCAACTGTAATGGCAAGGATCGCAATGAATTAATTTCCATCATCCGTGCGACCGGGGAGTAGTCGTGCGTCACGCTGCTGACGCGCGACAGCGAGCTTCGGGAGGAGCTTTTCGATTAATTACAGAGCAAAGCCCATATATATATATGTATACGAGTAGAGGAAACCTCAGATTGAATGGACGTGGCTGAAACGCGGAGAAAAAAATTTCAACGAAACGTAAGGCATGGTGTTACGCGAAAGCGCTGCGTTCTTTCTTCCAGTTGTCAATGCATTTGTCGTTAAAATTCGCTAGGCTAGGTTAATCTTATTGGAATAAAGTCAGTTGATACAGGCCTTATAATGGAATTTAACCAATGGAAATTCGACTTTATAGCCTAGTCCACGGATGGGAGTGGTGTAGAAAAATTGTTAAACGTATTATTAAATCATTTTTTAATTTTGATCAAAATTAAAAAAAAACAATCGAAACGTCCCGGTTAATAATACATTTAACAATTTTTCTACACCACTCCCATCCGTGGACTAGGCTATAAGGTCGAATTTCCATTGGAATAAAGTCGTTCGCGAGTGGGATCGTTCGAGATTGTTTGAAAGTCCAACGCGTTTCAAAGACACAAACAACGTATACAATGCGTATGCGCACAATGCGAAATAATGTTTCATATTTACCCAAAACCTCTAAGAGATATATTATTCGTTGAGATGTTTTTTAATATAAATTAAAATAATAATTAAATAAATAAAGGATCAATAAGCCGTATAAATCCACAGGTGTGGGTAATCGAGGTAATAAATTAACTCGTGTGATTCTTCAATTGTAACGGGACGTTTCGATCGAATGTATTTATGATCATCTTCACAGCCAAAACTACAAAATAGAAAAATCTTTACAAGAGTCAAAAACGATAGAATGTTACTTTTCGTCATAAGCCGTTGGAAAAACATAATTTGCATAAGTTATAACGCACCTCGTAGCGATCGAAAAACAAACAGCCACTATATACCACGACACAGAGAAGTCAAACACAGATAATAATTAAAGATAGACAGTCACTGTCTGGTCATCTCCGAATCTATGATTTCTTTAACTCTTATTGCCCACCTGGGATCTATGGGATCCCAGCATAACTTTGAGCGTATTTTTAAGTGAGTAAAATTCCAAATTTTACGATTATTTTTTGACATATTATAATAAAAAATTCAGATTTCAAAAATAAGATTCTTGATTCAGCATCCTCTGGAGAGTATCCTTGATTTTCTTCAAGATAAAAAACTGAATAGAGTAATTTCTCGAACCTTTTAAAGAGACTGGAGTCCAGTGAACCCCCAGTAAGGTTTATGTTGCGGAAAGGAAGTGTGAGCAACAAGGGTTAAATTAAAATAAATGAAAAGTTAACCACCACACAGATTAATTTCAATTCTACAGTAAAAGAACTAATTGTTGTAAAAAATATTATTGTTAGTGCAATTAAACTTGCGCATTTAGTTGATATCACATTGTATAACACAACATATCCTATTTCTCTAGTACAAGTACGACTACTACTACAGTGATACCGGCCAGATGTGCAAGTTCGTGAATGCAAATGACTTAATCCATCTTCCTCTAGTGTGTACGTTGTTATATACGTTGTTGTGTTCTCGGGAATCACCTCTACGTCTTAACTCAATTTCAAGACGGATAATAGTCGCCGATGAGATCTCATCGATATCACAGCGGGAGAAGTAGGTAGCTTTTAAGCGCGCGGAGATATATACATATCTATAGTTACGTGAGATTGCGCGAACGAGCGCGGACCGGAAGAACGCGCGATCTCGAGATACAGTTTTTCTTCTTCGGGAAACATCGGGAGTCGCTCATTCGATATAACGCTCGTTTTGTCGGGGATGTTGGCGTATACACGAACATCGTTTGTCAATGTCCAATCAGCGTCGTGGACGGGGACAAGTGGAAGGAAAACGAAAGACGAGAGAAGGAAGGCGAGAGAGCGGCGAGGAGAGGCGACGTTCTCTCGATGGGAGACTCACTTTTAAAAGAACTCTCCTTTCCCCATTTGTTTTCCGATCAGATTATCCATCCCATTCCCGGCGATGTTTCCGAGGTCATTCGTTAATCTGCGGATCTTTCACGTCACCCGATATAGTTCGATCTAATCGTTTTACCGCGCTAGATTTTCGGCACTCGAGACGCGTATATCGGTGATAAGTTATTAACCCTCAAACTGCAAACCAGAGTCATTCGTGTCCTCGCAAAAATTCTACTTGCGTTTATAACTTACAGACGAGGAAAGGGAGAGGGGACCGACCCCGCCTTAAAAAAAGTTGTATAGGAAGAGAACGTAACGGCCAAATTTCAGATCTCCGGTACAATTTCGACAACACAGTGACAAAACAAAATTAAAAAAAAAAAAAAAAACAAGAAAACAAAAAATCCAAAATCTAAAATATTTAATAAAATGCAATAGCATAATTTTTTTTATGAAAGCTGCAACTTTATCTTCAATTTAAGCACTTTTTTTTCATTTCGGTCAATTTCCTGAAAAGTTATGATTTTTTAGACTACATTTCAAGTTACTCTCGAGTTACTTCGTTTATATTAAAAAATTATTTAAACAAATTAATTTTTTCCAAACTGTTTTGATTGGTCTGAAAAGTAGAAGGTTTAAAGATACTACATAAATTTTTTCAGAATTTTTCTATAACTTGAACCCTCTATTGCATGAATTTTTTTTTTTTTAGTATTTTTAGTAGTTTTAATTAAGTTCCCAATCGGAAACGGAATGCAATAGAGGGTTAACATAGAGAAAAATACAGTGAGACATAAACGACTTTGGTTTGCGGATAGAAAATGCTAAAAAAAAAAACGCAGTTCAAAAGTTAATTATTATAGCGAATTCTTTTTTCGAATTCTTTTTTTCTAATGTCACTTCGACACGATATATCGTTATATCGATTATGCTTTGAGCCTCGCCGCACGCACCATAGTGAGCTGAGCTTTTTATTAAAAATTACGTGCGTTTAATTAAAATGCGTATCGCCTTTCCCGTATATATTCTCGTTTTCACTCGATATCGCTCGAAATAGTTGCGAGTACAAAAAAAAAAAAAAAGAAAAAAACGAGAAACAATGAGTTTCTCAAATGAACTGTATGATGCGTTAGTTTAACGTCATACGAAGAAGTGCAAAATCTTCTCTTTCATGGAGAGTGCCCGCGGATTCTCCTTTTCGAAAGAATATCGAAAAATGAATGAGAAGAAAAACGCGTGTATATAATACACGTATATATATATATATTGCAGAAGAAAATCAGTCACAGCGGCGAGCGAAGACTGCGCTCGCACGAACACGTAGCTATAAGTGTCACATTCGCAGAAAACAATTTCTCGTTGCGGAACAGTACATGTATCGTGAGCAATAGCGCTGCAAAAGGCTATAAGTCTCGGTTACGAGGTACGGAACAAATGTGAAGAGTATTTCTCTCTATGTCCTTCCAATAAATTAGATATTTTTTTTTTAGAGAAATGGCTCTTCTTTTCAGAGATTTTTATTTGCAATAAAATTAAAAACCAATAAAATTGGCATTATGAGTTTTTTTTTTTTTTTTTTAATAGAAAAACGATAAATATATAAAATATAAGTTTCTCTCATATAATTTTATATTATACAGATGTACGTACATATTACACATACATTATAATGTGAACAAATCATTATACACACTGGAACATTTGAAACACTAATGTGAAAAAATATCTCTCCTCTCTTTTAAAATATAAAAATTTATTTTATTCAAGAAAATTATTTGCTACTGACGCATTTATTCGTATTGAAACATCTATTTCCTTAATTTAAATATTATTAATATTATTAATAAATATTTAGTAGATGCTTAGGAATATAATTTGTATATAATTTGTAATCAACTACTTTTATATTTTAATTTTATATATTATGTGCTAGGGAATGCATTTTTTTTCAAGTTAGAAACAACTTGAATTAATTTTAAAATACTTTGCAGTTTAAAAAAGATATATTTCAATTAATAAATGATAGTATTTATTTTATAAAAGCGATATATTTAAATATAGGAAATGTATAGACAAAAAGTAATGTATTTGATGTGTAATATGCATATTTACTTGAAATTAAATATTTTTGCTTAAAATAAACAATTTGTTTTCAATCAAAAACGAGAGAGAGAGAGAGAGAGAGAAAAGCGTTATTTATTGTGCGCCCTGGGACAGGTCCCCTCAGGCGCTAACCATATACAATTAAAGTTA
>QVNV01019300.1:0-22046 GCA_014825455.1 Pseudomyrmex pallidus
CTGACGCGTATTTTAACTGTTTTGTTTTCAGGTGCTATGATGTTTTATCATTACATCAAAATCGTTCCGACGACGTACGTCCGTGCGGACGGCTCGACTCTGTACACGAATCAGTTCTCGGTGACGCGGCACGCAAAACAAGTGTCTCTGTTCACTGGCGAATCCGGAATGCCTGGTGTATTTTTCAATTACGAGCTGAGTCCGCTCATGGTAAAGTACACGGAGAAAGCAAAGTCGTTCGGTCACTTCGCAACAAACACTTGCGCGATCATCGGCGGTGTGTTCACCGTAGCTGGACTGATCGACTCTTTGCTCTACCACTCGGTACGCGCGATACAGAAAAAAATAGAACTAGGAAAATATAATTGATACTTCGATCTGACTGCAGCAACATTGATTAATCTCTAATCCCGCTCTACTTTCTGCTGGAAATTCCAGTTTCTTCATTGTGTTATAAGAACACGTATGTTATTTGAAATTGGCCAAGGAGTTTAGAAATTTAATTACAGAGTTGAAAATAGATTAGAGAGAGAGGGATTAGCATTAATCATTGGCACAACGCACAGCATAGATAACTATTTAAACAAAATGACGAGAAATGTATTATTTACAACGACCACGTGCATCCATGTTTCTACTGACCAACCAACAACTTTCTCACGTGGATTTTTATCTCATGTTTAGTATTAAATGTAGCTGACAATTGCCGTTTTATATTTATATTGCGAATAATCTTGCGGAGATTTACATAGATAAATGAAGTTACGGATTAGATAGCAATGTTTGCCGTATGCGCAATTATTTTAATAATTTTATTTCACGAAAAAAAAAATTTTTAAATAAGCGATAATATATATATTAAAGCAGTATTTTTTTCTTCTTTTTACATAAAGAAAACAATATTAGGCAATTTCTCTATGTAACAACTAATATTAATATGTAAAAAAACGGTATTTGTATATGTGTACATAAACAAAAACTACCAACATGTAAAAAAAGAAATTGAAGAGATTTGTATGGAAACAAGTGTTGTATTTTTTTTTATAGCGTAAACTACACTCACACGGGAAACAAGTGGGACGTAAGCATAATGTAAGATATAATTCTTTTGAGTTTATTTAAATTACCTATAATTAGAATGTTTTCAAAAATGTGTTGTATATGTCAATAGACGTCTTTGCAATTTTGCTACAAAACTCTACATCTGAGCCACTAATTAAGGTTTGTGGTGAAACATACATTGGTTTTTTAGGATCATATTGTGCTCTCTTTAGTTCCACCAAGAACATGTGCCTCTGCTCGAGCCTGCTAGGTCTACATAGTAAAATTTGCGGCATCTGTACAATAACATCACGTGACAACTGCATTTCATCGTGAGCATAATCAAATACTTTCAGCAGATTTTTACGATCTAAAAACAATTATAGAGAGAAAGAGAGAGAAATTTAAGAATATTAGATTGATATTTTTTAAATGAGAATCTCTTGAAGTTAATGCATGCTTACTTTTTATCCATAGTCTAGGCTTTTTAAGAAGCAACGATTTTATTTGGAACTTGTCAAAACCCATTTCTTCTCTGATGGAGAATGTATTTGACATTAAGTGTATCATGTGGTAAGTTACTACTTTAGATGCTATCACTGTTAAGAATCTAATTTCTGAACCACTGAGGTTAAAATTACTTTGAAAATAGCCAAGTCTGCCATCAATGTTTTGTGTAGAAAATGACAACCACTTGGGATTTCCACAGACTATCTTCTGTATCATTTCCACTGTAAAGTTATGAGCTCTCAGATATCTTATTCTGGTGTGAAGATCGTCCAGGTCTTCTTTGAGGATGTTGGGGTTCTTTGTAAGAAACTCTCCTAAAAAATCAGCTGGTACGCCACAATCGTACAGAAATCTTATGTAAGGTTTTACATCTCGATCGAAATCAAGACCAAGAATAAATTGTACCATCTTTATATCCCATTCGAATTTGTACAAGTGAACTCCGAGTTTAACCAGCTCTTGAATCGTTCGAGATTTGTTCGCGTACTTGGCAAACGTGCAAGTCGGAGTAAGATACGGACCAACATCTGACAGATCCTCCGCACACGTGTCCAGAGGTTTCGGTAACGTTATGTTACTATCGTCGAGGAATTCTTCAGCGGGCAAATTAGGAATAATACTTCGCTGAAGAGGTATTGCGTTTGTAGTATTTTTCAAGTTACGCCAAGAGTCCTCCACATCACTTTTGTCGGTTGCGTAATTCGATATAATATTCGTTTCAGGGATGTCAACTTGACTCTTGTCGATCTCGTTCGGCAAGCATTGTCTGAGCGCATTATTTGTCGAAACAAATCGTGTGATTAATTGCACTGTCGCCGGTCGTGTGTATGCCGATGTAGCAACAAACTTGCACCATCGTTGAAATGACATATTCGCTGATGTTGCCAACTAACCTACCGTAAAACTACGTTTTTTCATAAAAGATTCTTATAAAAATACACTCACTCTTGATGTTTTGTATAAAACAACAAGATCTAAGAAAAACAGAAAGAATAATTAAGACAAACTTGAAATTTTGAGGTTAATCACGGAATCAAACCTCTTTCTCGAACAAAAATCTTCTTCGATATTCACAAGCGCTGTAAGCGTTTGACGCATATATCAACTACACGAACAACCAACCCGGTAAATAAAAATGTTATCTTTTCGATCGATTTGTGATAAGTGAGACTACTTATCGATAGTGAAGTCGATGTAGCACGGATTCAAACACTACATTTCTATATCGTCTGAGAGAGTGGACATCGCTTCGTAGTTCCCATTCTTGCGAATGTATGGCGCTGAAATCATCAAGTTACAAACTATCAGTCGCAAACGTTCAACTTGTTGCCCTGTATTTCTCACGATTAATTATCGTTTCGCGCGCAAATATCAGTCGTGACGTTTGTATTCTAAAGCGTCGGGCTAAGTGTGAGTTGCAGTAATGTGTAATTAGCATCGCTGATAATCCTAATCGGTGAGTATACGTGGAATTGTTTAGCGACAATGCGCGCTCGAGGAACAAAATGGCAGACGCGCGACGCGAGAAGATCTTCTTTCGAACCGGTACGTATTTTTCGCAATTGTCATGATTTCGCGCGCAAATACGTGAGTGTCGTGAAGTATTGGACGTAATTAGCACGTAATTAGCATCGCGCGCTTGTTAATGACAGTAAAAGGCGAGAGTAGCAACAGAATTTCTGACTATCGAGCAATATTACTACGGCGAAGGATAGATTGTAATCAAGTAACTACATTGCAAAATAGTAGACCATATAAGTTGCTTTTATTAATGTTAAATTATACATCATCGTTATATATTTTTCGATCATTGTGCGTTTCTACAAATGACCGGTTTCTACAAATGTAAAGTTAGCTGTGAAACCGCGACTGTTGCGCACGCGCTCGATTCGATATTTCGAGAATCGCAATATCGCGCGCTTCGATACATTCGTGGTGGCAGTCGTGGCGGACGTGCAACGCGGAGCAAAACTTCGTTCAAAGTATCTCGTGTTTTTTGCGATTATTGTCGTCTCACGCGCAAATATCGGTAATACGTATGTGTCACGAAGTGGCGGGCGTTCGCGGTAATATGTAATTAGCATCGCGCACTCGCTGATAATGCTAGTGTAATTGTTTCGCACGAGCCGTTCACACGAGCCGTTCGCGCGAGACACAAAATGGCGAGACGCAAAGTACGTTCGAATTGTTTCGTATTTCTCACGATTATATATCATCTCGCGCGCAAATATCAGTAGTATAAGAGTCGTTTTTGTTTTTAGCAAGCAGCACTGGAATGCCTGACGCTTGTACAACACTGGAAAGTAAACAGATGAGAGTGGAGAGATTGATGACTCGTGCACGAAGTAGCATCTTTATGTTTCAACACATTCGTTTGCCTGCCAGCAGCGTGGATATCGCGCCTCAAGAACATGATAACGCAAAGGTTTGTTTCTTTCATAAACTATAACATTGACGTACTGTAATATTTTACATATTGAAAAATATACTATTCTCTTAAATAAAACGTATTATCGCATCTTTTCTATATTTTGTATAGCTACTTATAACAAAGTATTAATTTTGTTGCATTATTTTTTGTTTTAAGATGGTGGGAAAAGAGATTGCTCATTTTTTCCTCGTTCAAGCTGTTGTACGGATTTCTATTTCTATGTATCACGACTTTTATCCATTTTATTTTTATTGTGACTTGGTTTTGTTTTCACGCACATATATGTCATAATTATATAATTAATATATAAGCATTTCCAGTCAAAACTTAAAACATATTTTGGTAAAAATAAAAACACAAATAAAAAATAATACAAATAAGAGTCAAAATCCGAGAAACTCCGCTCGATTTGTGGATCTATTTGTCGTCAGACTGCCTCAGTAGCAGTTAGATGCAAAAGGATCCATTGTTATCTTCGCTGCTCACGGGGAGGTCTGGCGACAGATCAAACCGAGTGGATGTTTTTAGGATATTGTAAATATTTAGGATATTTGTTATAAGTCGTGATACATAAATTTGCCACGCACGAAGGATGTTCTTAACATCGGAGGACCTTTGGATCTTTATGACATATTAATTACAAGGTACACATTACGATACTACTCTTTAACAACTTAATAACTTTATAAGTAATTGTTTACTAATTTTATTTTCGTGCGCGCATTGTTTTCTTTTCAGACGTAAGCAGTTATTTTACATGGACCGAAGAGAAGATTGCAGTACCGAAGGAGCCGGTTCGGGCCATTTCAAGGAAGTCTGAAGGTCAGTGTTGTATTTGCAAGTTTAAAACAATATACAAAATTTTGTTTGAAAATTTTATATAAGTTTAAGTTCAACTTATTTCATGATTTACTAATCTCTCTTTCATAATTAATTTTATTAATTTTCTTTTGCTTTTTGATGTTTTAGGACACATTGTTCACGCAGAGGAGAGGTCGTTCTGTTGAGCAGAGAAGCCAATTCAGACAAGCGTGTGCTGGCACACAGGTATGTTGTTTTCACAATCATATTTTTATGTGTAACTTATAACTTATATCAAATACATTTAATTCTTATAGAAAATTTCAAAATTCTTATTTCTATCTATTAAAGTCACATATATTTTTATATTTAAACAAACGTTAAAAACTTATCTTACAATAAAAATGTTCTTTTTGTTACAGAGTTACAAAGTAGCAAAAAGTGCCAGCGCTTGGTGAGTACACTTTAGGGTTATGGTTATGGTTTAAAATCAGTGCGAAGCGCGTGTTGAGATCTTTGTCTTTTACAACATCGAGCACATAATTTGTAGTATACAAATATACTTTAATATACTTTTTGTTTATATATTTTGTATTGATATGCATATATAGTACATTTTAATTTCACTTTAAAATATTATGAATCTTCTTCAAAAATAAGTTATAGTAACAATTATGCTGAGAGTTTTACAAAAAGTCAAAAGAAAGAAACGAGAAATTAATATGTCGTTTTTTTATGAAAATTATTTGACATATGTATCACTATATATGATATGATTTTATATAATAAGATATATATATTATTTGATATTTTGGTAAACTGTTCTCGATGTTTTAATATCTTCAAAACTAGAATTTTTGTTTGATATGTCTGCGTCGAAATCGACGTTTGAATTGCGCCACAAAAATGCAAAGTTTTAGATTAAAATCACGATTATTCCGCGTAAAATATTAAATTTATTTTGTTTATTTCATTATCTTACTTATTTTTGCAACACATTTTTTTATTATCTTATTTATATTTGCAATAGTTAAGTTTTTGGATTTAAGTCTTCAGTCAGTATCTTATTTATATTTGCAATAATTAAGTTTTTGGATTTAAATTTGTTAAATTAATTAAATTTTTTAAATTTTAATTTGTTAGATTAATTTGTTAAATTAAATTTTGAAGTTATACGCGTATTGTTGTATAGAGTCACGGTTTTATTATATAATTCGCAAATGTACATACGGTATTATACTTTGCTTGAACATAAAGAAAAATAATTCTCGCAAATCTGAATTGCGGGAAAGTCTTCGTAGTGATATACTGTGGAACCATGATATTTGCGTAACAGTATTACGCAAACACGGATCATCGAAATAAACCGAAACTCTCGTTCCGATATAAAAATATCTTTTATTCGAGTTTTTTAAAGTGTTATTCGAGTTGTGTGAAAAATTCGGTAGTGATTAAAATATGAATTAAATGTGACTTTAGAAAAGTGTGAACTTTGTTAAAACTTAAATTGAACTGTGTTAAAACTTAAATTTCGCGTGTGTATACTGAATATATTTCGCGTCTTCCGCGTCGCGAGTGATAAAAAGTGCTACTACGACTACGTGGGACGACGACGCAAAGTCTGTTGGGTCACTCCCGTGGGGGACCGAAGGTTGGAGAGGAAGACACCTCGATGGACGACGGAGGGACCGCACAAATATGAGTTACAACAAACTCAACTTTTATCACTTGTTCTTTTCAGTTAAAAGTTTTTTATCTTTATTATACATTGGACGAGTATTAACACTTTTACACAATTAAATTATATTTATAAAAGACTCTAATTTATTATATACTTGTTTATTATAGATATTTTGTTACTTTTATTGAACCAAATCTTTATAAAGATTAGACTTAATACATGTGCAATAGCTGAAAAGAACAATTTGTTTGCATGCGTAGTATCCGCCTACATTTCGCACTGATTTCCGATGCGCAAATAAAGACAATCATATATCATAGAATGATTTTCTGTATTTGCTACTTTTATATTTGGTGGTGGTATATATATATATAAATTTTCAGTTTTATATTTGTTGTTTTTATTGATATTTTTACTCATCTATTAATTTTGATATGTGTGTTGAATTTCTGCATATGTTGTTATTTGAAGTTTTATATTATTTTCTCTTGAATTGTTTGAATTTTTTCTAATTTAATACTTTCTCTTAATATATTTATGTTATTAAAATCTACTGTTTAAAATAAATCCCCCCTCGGGCCTAAAACTAATGTGAACATAAAAGCATGAATTTATATATTGCACAAATATTGGGTATTAGAAATAAATATGTGAAGTAGAGGATGGGAATATTGAAATAATCTACATTCACACGTGTGTCACTTCTAATTTGAAATTTTTATTTGTAACAAACGCTTAATAAACTTTATTCCACGTGTATCACTGTGTTGATCTTCAGAACAGATGTCTCGACTCAACATGTACAGCAGACATTTGACATGTGTCATTGCAGACCTGTACAATGTACCTCACTTTGCTATATATACATATGTATGCGTATATATGTATGTGTATGTTATGTGACTGTCCGCATAGGGCGTTAGAAATTGTGTTACTAGTTTTGTCTTATGTAAATCTCCAACATATAAGACGTCTGTCTCGACGTAGTAGGTCTTCGCACCAACCCGATTATAAGCTTGCGCTATTGAGACCAGTGAGCTTTATATATTATACCGTAACGCTCATTTAAATAAAGGATTAAGTAAAAATAATAAAACAATTTGAATGAAATGAACAAGGACAAGTAAAACTCTTTCTTTCTGTATATGTCAATCACAGTACAAATCCATTCGTGCAAACAGAATGTGTCAGTATACCTAGTTTTTTACAATATTATGGCCGGTGTGTTATTGCAATAAATTCGGTATATAATATAGAGCTCACTGATTAAGGCACTCTATGCCAGGAAATATAATTAGCGTGCACGAGCGGCAAAATGAGACGTGAAACAGAACGCGCGAACGAAACACGAGAAACATATAATGCGTTCGAACGGATAAATGATGATAACGCGATAGTAAATGTGGCTGATCGTTTTAGAAACGCGTGTGTCACACAACTAAAAAAAAATTGAAATTATATTAAAATTACACTAAAATTAATTGGACGGCGGTTTTAACACTTACATTAATCGACTCGTTTGCTAATTGCAGTCGTTGTACAAAGTGGCAGTAAAAACAATGTAACTCGCGTTGTAAATTGTTCTTGATAAAAAATTAGGTTTTTTCTTATTTGGTGTTCTTCTTGCATACGAGTTTCTACAAGCAGAACGAGCCGTTGACATAAAACTATTAAACGAACGTAAACGCTATGATGTATATTAATTTTTTAATTGAGATTCTTTGATCCTTAGGCAACAGTATCGATATCGCTCCGCGCGGCACGAAGTGTATAGCATTCTTTGTACTTTGATTACGTGCCTTTGTTGTTTCGAGCGCGTGAACAAAATAAAAACATTATGGCCCTTAATTATTAGCGGTGGATTTTGCTATCAATTCCAAGACGCACGACGTCGACGTCGAATTTATTTGTTCATCGATTCGCGCATAGACAACTCGTTACCTTTCAAACTCAATTCGTATATTACACCTGAGGAAATCAATTAATAGATCCAATTAACCGGCACCCACTGGTGCTCCGTGGCTAAAGAGTCCAAAGCTGCGACTACTTGTCTGAACGTGTTGTCGAAGTCTTCGTTCACGATCACAAGATCGATGTACTTCTCGTAGGCTCTCTGCAAAGCCGCGGACTCTTCCAACGTTGATCTGAGATCGTCTTCCTATATTGACGGATTGCTAATTAATTACTTTGTTCAGAGTGAATTTCAAGCGATGTTTATTTGTACTAACGCGCTTATTTATACGCTAAGAAGAAACGAAGCATTTACGTGAAAATTCTATTCCGTGTCTTAAAACAAATTATGCGTAAAGATATCGTATTCAAATCTTATAGCTGCTATAAGTAATAGTGCTACAAACAAAGGATAACGTACAAACGTGCTTCGGAGAATTACAATTACGGTATGAATAAAAAATAACAAAAGTCTCGACACTAAAAAGAACGTAAATGTAACATGCAATACAAACCTCGTAAAGAGATGCGAGGGATTCCAGTGTTCTGGCTCTTCTCGAACTGTATCTGATGGAACTCTGGCGGTCAAACTAGCAAAAGCCAACATCAAATATATACAACGAATTAAAAAATTAAACTGATACGGGATAAAAAATAAAATTGAAGAAACAACGAAACAAATTTACATGTTACTAGCATTACAAAAATGGAGTTCAATGGAAGTAGCTCTCTAGAAGAAGGAGGGAAAAGAGAGTCAAACGAACAAGACAATTTAGATATGATATCAGAGACAATTTTTACAGAGAATGTGTGAAGCGACTTTTTCGAAGAGGTATAAAAAATACCGTGAGATTTCGACTGCTGGCGCCGGTCGATCTTCCGAGATCGTACAAGGACTTCAGCTGCTCCATTCCGGGCGCGGCGATGAAAATGACGTAAGGCATGAATTCCGTGCTGTTGTGGAGGATCTTGAGCGCGGCCGGACTGCAATCCAGCACGCACATCTTTCCGGATCTTATCATTTCTCTCACGGAGTCCAATTTCGTGCCGTACAAGTGTCCGCCGTGTTCACCGTGTTCCAGAAATCTGTGCTCTCTGATATCTTGCTCCATGCTCTCGCGATCGGTAAACCAATAGCTCTTGCCGTCCTCCTCGAGCACTCTCGGTGGTCTCGATGTATCTAAAAAATATCGATTGTATTCTTGTAACTCCGCATTAATTGACAATATACGTGACGCACGTGTATTGTTAATCAAACGACAAGATTTCTTACAAGGTACAATAGTGCCGAACTTCTCGGGATCGCTGTTGATCAACCTGTTCTTCAGAGTTCGTCGGCCGACACCGCGCGGTCCTACCAGAGCCAGAGTCTTACGTCGGAACGGCGGCATCCGAGCGACCTCCTCGTAAAGCAGCAACTCGGCGCCGTCGAATTCGCCGTTGGACTTGGACTGGTACATCTTCCTCTTCTTCTTCTTGGATATCCTCGTGCCGCATATACTGATCTTGTGAACAAAGTCGGCTTCGGGCGGCACGAAGGCCTTTCTGCGTTCCTCCAGCTCCAGCGAAGGTATCAAACCGGGCGATCCGAGGCTCTCGCCCTCCACCCGTCGCGCCTGCCACCAGTTCGGGTCGGCCTGATCAACGATCTGCAGAATATCGCCCTTCTGGAAGGGCAGACCGATTTCTCGACAAGGCAAGAGCGTGTCCTCCGACGGATTGTAATCGAAGAGAGCTCTCATGTAACACTGTAACGACAGATCAAACAAGGCGGATCGACAAAGTCGTGATTTTCAATGTTACACGACGTCGCATTTTCAACGCTTGAATGAGCGCCGTGGAAGAGAAGGATAAAAACGCGACGGTTAGCGAAGGCATCGAGGTGGAAAAACAGCTCGATGTGCACTTACCGTAGACTTAAGAGGCCGATTCGAATCAGAGGCGATACCCGGAGCCAATTTCAGAGATAGATTCTCTTTAGCCTCCTGAATCGCCTGTTGAAGCTCCTCGGGATTTCGAACCTGCTTGCCGTTGACCTCGAGTATCACCTCGCCTGTTTTCAGAAGTTCCTGACGAGCTGCTGTGCTACCACCGAGAATCCTTGCTATAATCATATTCCCGGACTCGTCGACCTGAATCGTCAATCCCTGAGAAAAAAATACACATAATCGCAAACGTCATCTCGTTTTTGTCGTATGAGAATTAAAAAAAAATATATTTTATTTGAGAAACACACAGTGCGGTTTTTTTCTCATCTAATAAGAAAATCGTCAATCAACAATTTTGAAAACCGTTAGCTTAAATATTAAAGAAGAACGCAATAGCATCAATGAAACACACGTGGTAGTAGCAATCGTACTCGCTGGAGAAATAAACGTTTCAACTTATTTATGAACTGCAAGTGGCATTTCCGTCTTTTCTTTGAGCGAATCTGGTGCGAGCTAACTTGAGGAGATTCTCTCACGATAAACTTCTCAATAAAGCCTCACATAGATTCTAAGTTTGGTTTCTTGCATATTTTGATTGAAAATTCTCTCGTTAAAATATATTTATAGATGGTTTTCTATCAGACACATAAAAGGATAAAAAAATGAAAAAAAAGAACATATTTTTGTACATATAAAGGCGATCTCCTGAATATTTAAATTGTTATTTATACGCGTAAGACTTACCAAAGGTTCATCTGGTTGTCTTCTAAGACCGACCACCCTGATGGGCATCGCTTCCTTTTTGTTCGTCGGCATCGTCACTGTAACGGGACGCAATTCGGATGCTCTTCTACGTTCCACAACCGCGTCGTGCGTCTCCAGAAGAGCCCGTAAATGCGGATTGCCGAGAAGATTCACCAATTCCCGAGCATACGGATTTCTGGATGCACGGAAGAAGTGACACACCTCGTCGACGATGTCACAGACGGACGAGCATACCGGCTCCACGGGCACCGGCGGATCCTCGAGACGCTCCTGAACCTGGCACGCAGAGATCTCGAATCAACACCCGTTAAAACTGGTTTCTCATGGACGTAGATGTAATTCTTCCACAAAGTAACTCTTTCTCTTTTGCGCTGACGCGCGCTTTAATCGTTTTTCTGTACATACACGACAAAAAGATCTTTTCTCATGTTACTTCTATAGTTTTATCTGAAGTTACGTACCGTTTAGTTGTTGCTTATTTTTATTAATTCATAATATATTTGCAGTTGTTTCGTTTCTGTTTTTTTTTAGAAGATACACAACGCTGAAAGATACATTTGTTCGCTGATTTATCGATATTGTTTAAACAGTATGCACGTCCGTTACGTTCGTGCACGTATATTTAAGGTAACATCGTAAAATCGTAACTCTCGCTTGTGTGGTCATGAAAGTCGGAACGGATTTCCGCGTTAAATTCACCACGAGATAGCACGCGGTGCCTTACACGCTTCTACTATTGGGGTCAGGAAGAGAAGCAAATGGAGAAACTACACGTTGTTGAATCAACAAATTTCGTATTCAGTATTTGACCACTTTCGTACGCGATTTCGCATCATTAGTTAAACAAAGCTTCTCAAAAGCACGAATACGTGTATATGTTTTTTCTTTCATCGTACGCGCAAAATAATTTCCATTTTACAGTTTGTTTTAGAAAGCAGAAAGTTATTTTTATATTGAAAAAAGACAATTTACACACAATCAAACAATATATAAAAAAACGTACAACAAAATACAGATAGAATTTTATTAAAGAAAAATTTCGTACAAATTAGAAAAATTTTTTAATGACAGTCAGACAGATTTCTGTCTGTTAATGCGTTATTAATGACGATATTAGTGCCGACAACCGTTGATTAAATTAAAGATAATGTAATCGACACATGGCAAGACGGTAATTCTATGTTTGCTCGGAACGGAGCAAGCGGTCACACGGTAAACGAATATACAATTGTAGAAGTAGGTCATTCTCTGACGACCGTCAATACAAAACCTATTACATAATTCATGTAACACATATTTCTTCAAAATTGTTTTACGGCGCTCACACGTTACCTGTCGAAATCAGAGCGTGTTTAATTTATTTTCGTAAAAAATACTTTAAAGTTCACACAATCTATCTGTTTGACACGCTGCGAGTGTCGTGCACGATGTAAGAGTGAAAATAAATGCGGGGATTATAATCGCAGGTTGTGCGATGATTCATCGTCGAATTATTTCATCGCGCGAGAGTTGCAGCAAACATTGTACGTAACTTTGTAGCGATATCGAGACGAGAGTTCTTTCATTATGCGCGCCGTGAGTGTTACGAAATTGTCTGCTGATTTCTCCGTTATCCATTTCAAACCGGATTAACGACCGGCTTAAAGTAGAAGTTCCACTTCTTTCGAAAAGTTTCACAATTTTTCTCCAAGTTTGTTGTTTATTTGACGAACGCGTCCACGTGGTCTAAAGTTCGCGAATCCGCTCGTTTATCACGCGGGATTTGTTTAAAGCGCTTCGTCACGGATCATCGAGATCGCGTCGAGAGAAATCGCGTTTCGTCGATCGATTAGATCGAAATTGCATTCCGGCTTCGATTGCATCAAAATACGAGATTTACGAGAGAGACTACGTCAGAGATGCACTTATTATAGCCGCGCCCGCGATTGTTTATAAGCTATAAAACTTCCCGGAATTTATTTATTCACTTCACCGCAGAGAGATCGCGAGTCCGAGATGAATCGTTTTGCGTTTCCCGCGAGAAACGAATAACTCCGCTCGATTTGCAAATCATCACGATTCACGCGAAGAGAGCAACAGCCACGCCACAAACTTGGCAAGCAAATCGGCGAGTGAACGAGAGAAAACGGACTTCTCCTCCGTTTCTCTTCCGAGTATCATCGAGCGATTCGATTCGTTAATTTTTCTTTTTGATAAAAAAAAAAAAAAAAAAAAAAAAAAAAAAAAAAAAATCTACGAATTCTCAATTATTGTCGCGTCGTACCTCTTAATGAAAAAGAAAAAAACAAACGTGGCGCTCCAATTACGAACTCCGTCAAATGTACTTAACGTTTTTCTTCACCCTTTCCCAACTTGACTCGCGGAAAAAGAAACACAAAAGCCGACGAGAATAATACTTCCAGATACTTTACCGCCGCTTTTCGACGATGCTCACTCACCTCGATGAGAGAAGGCTGTAGCGCGGTGCTTCGACCGTACTGGCGTTAAACGCGTGTCGTGCTCCCGCGGTGGTTATCGATCGGCGTGAGTCGAGAGAACCGAACAAATATGACGAGAAATTAAACCTAACACACAGGGGTGAGAGAAACGCACCCCGACATATGTTAACGAGGGTGGCAAGCTTTCCCGGTTCGGTATGGGCGCGCGACACTCTGGCTTAGGTAAGCAACGTCAGAAAACTGCCGCGCCTATACTGACGTCGCGCATCCCTTCTCCGTGGACAGCCCGTTCAGGCGAGTCGTTTTCTGCCGTTCTGAAACAGGTGGGGGCCCTTCCTCTCCTGGCAATGCAACACTTCGCTACGTTCGCCTCCAGGAGCGTAGCCGCGCATCGTTGAAGCCACGAGTCGTCGCTTTGTGTGACGAACGTGCACGATGCACGTTTTTGTCAAGCGCGTTTCTTCCAAAGTGGAGATTGTTGAGTGCGAACTATTTTTGGCGTCGGAATACGCGTAGGTCTTGAATAAACGATCGAATCTGATCTGATGTCTCGTCTACTCTTCAAAAGAAATTTAAAACTCCAGTTTTTAAATACGTGTTATGAGATTAATGTGGAATTTCTTTTCTTTTCTTCTTTGTCTTTTTATTTCAAACGGAGAAAAAAGATATGAAACTGCTTATCTAACTCCAGGACATTTTTAACACAAGTGGGTATTTTTGGTGCTATTGAGAGTTTGCAATCCTTTTAATTACGTTTAAAAAGATAGCTTGTTAACGGGACAAAAGATAATTGCTTTCTATTACGACGTTTCTTTTTTCTCAATCTTCTTTCAAAAGATCCAAGGAACAGGATAGAAAGAAAACACATTGTCATTTTGTAACAGTCTTATCGTGTCATTCGAATTATTTATTTTCTTGCAAATAAAACTCCAATAACAATGAACAATATTTGTGAATATATTTTAGGCAGACTGCGTGTGGTGATGATTGCTTCAAATTTCATAACAGATAGTGTTTCGTAGACTGTTTTACTTCAGCTTACACGCGCAAATAAGTTTTATTAAGGACTAAGCAATTTATTCGAGCAAGTCGATGAATTGCAACTGACGTCAATGGAGTAATACAATACGTCCAACAACACGATGAACGTATGATATCAGTAAAATCCGATTAGTTGGTGATTTAATTTGACGCAGTAAAAACTTAAGAGAACCGCTGCAGAAAAATGATTCTGCTCAAATATGAATAAAAAAAGCAAATTCAGCTGCGCAAAATATTGACTTGATTCCACAAGATTAAAAAAAAAAACGAGAGTTTGATAAGAGTTTATGATGATGCATGTACAGTCCTGTCATCTGCACACGTGAGCCAACAACATGTTGTACGTTTCTCCCACTTCCTCTTGCGATTACAAAGCCCGACTCACCGAATGAAATTACATCGTCGTATGTACACGCCACGAAGAACACGCACGTAAGCCGCGTGTGTCTTGTTCGCGCGACACGCATGCTCGCGCCTGGATTTCTGCGAGTAAAAGCGATGACTCCACGGAGGCGCCTATGACCCGTTCAATTAAAAGGTCCCGCGAGGTCGTGGGTAATTATCATTCGTGACGTGACATCACGAGAGAAGAAGGAAGAGAGCAGATTCGCCAATTGACGGGGGGGATCATCGTAAATCCTAATTCTCTTCCCTAGTAGATTTGTAATTCGCTTTGTTCAAGTTGTAACGAAAAGTTCCGATTCTTCTTACACAAGTATTTTTAGCTTGTTTTCTTCAGTTTTCCGCTTTGTTTTTCAGTCATCATTTAGTTGAATTGAATTTATTTGCACTCCTACGAAAGATTTTTTGACTCAGTTTTTCTGCAAAGGTAGACAACAAACCAGGTGTGATTTGTTCAGCGCTTTCTATTGTTGGCGCACAATTCGACGCGAAAAGACGGGAAACGTGAGTCGAGTCTTTAATAGCTTCTCGGCATCGGACGCTCCTACCCGTCACGTGTTCTACCTGCACGCCAGGTAAACTATCGGAATGTGGGTCCGCGGTGATTCAGACGAGGGGAGAGAACGAGCGTGTCACGAATGCGCACATGTGTGCAGGCGACCGAAGATACCGAAAAGATTCTTTAAAATTTTAAAGGAAAAGAAAACGATTCGAAAAAAATTCAATTCGTTTAACGTGCAATTATAGAAATATTATAAATTATTATAAATTATTGAAGAGACAAAAACTTTCTCTCTTTCAATACAATCTCATTCTCTCGAAATTTTTGTTTTCAAAAGTGTTTTCATCTCTTCGACGTAGAAAGGAATTGCAATTGTGATATCGATTTTACATATCCGTGGATAATCGACTGCCGCGGAATAGATTACGTCACAATAACATTTTCTAGTCCATCGCCGGATATAATATTTTTGTCGAAGGCCATCTCGAGAGACGGTGTTCTTCGCGCTTCGAGAAGTATGTCGCGACCGAAATAGCGTGGGTGTCGCGGGTGTATTCGAGCGACGTGTGTATGATGCAAGCAGCCATACGTGAAGGCACGTGTAAGAAAAATAACGTCTGTTCCCGAAATTATTTTTTTTCCATACTGTGAGTAACGAACGGGAGAGTTCGGCTCTTCGCGTCGTCGTCGTTGAACACGCGAAGCAGTGGAACGATATTATTTGTTCCTCGTGAGTTAATAATACAGAACGTTCGGTAATGCACGCGATTAAACGAGGCATAAACAATTCGGAACGCATTCCGCGCCGCAAAGAACTCTCGCTTATTCAAGTATTTAATTGTACGTGCACAGAAATTAATTAATTAGATTATATTATATTTTATATTATTGCATGTATGTTATTGTTAATCAAAATAAAAATCAAATAGTAATTTTCTTGCGCGTAAAATATTAAATTACTATTTGATTTTTTCGTAGAAAATAAGAAAAATAAAGAAAACTAATGTGTAATGAATATTTAGAGACGTGTAATCGCGCTATCAGCAATTTAAATGAGCAGCTTTATTCACCGATCACTGCGACAATCACGTTTGAGAAAACGTGCTCGCTCACGGAATTAGCCATCGGTTCAACGACACTGAGAATTCAGGCAAACAGCCAGAAACCTTCCATAAATTTTTTAATTTTTTGTTCAACAAAGTAAAAAAAAAAAAATGAAAACGATACGCGCACAAATGTGCTCGTAAATCTACGTTGTAAATTTTCATAGTAAACGCCGGATAACGACCACATGAACACACACGCGCGTATTAAACGTTTTCGACGATGTGCACACAGGATGGAATCATATCTACTCGCTCGATTTTACGACTTGCTCACCGCTCAAAGAAAACTACGATATCTCGGTATCGGTTTTCATTTTTTTATTTTTATAAACATATGTCGAGGCGATGCAGTTCGCTGCGGATTTTCACATTCACTCACTCACCTTCACGAGGGACGTGACGACCGGGCTGTCAAGCAGGCCCTTCAGGAACAGCAAGTCCGTATCGTCAGCGACTTTGCTCAGCTCGTCGATGTTATCACGCACGTGCATAAACGCGGCTGGAACAGGAACGATGCACTCGGTCATAATCAGCTGCTGGATTCACGGGTCAGAGACGGGGCATCGCGCGGCGTACGGCGGCGACGGTCGGGACGTAGCTGGAAAAGGGTGGTCAGGGAGAAAACGGGATGCCGACGGGGTAGCAGCGACACCGAAGTAAAGCCGGGCGTGGCCATCTTTCGGTCTGATCAATATTGGGTCAGCTACAGGTGGCCGACGCGTCACGCGTTAACTTCAAAACTGAGAGTATCCTTTTATAATTAAATTTTTATTGAATTTTTTTAAAACGATAAAAAAATTGAATAAAAATAACTAAAAATGAAAATAAATTTAAAACTGAATCATCTCAAAAAATATATGAGAGTATACAATGTCTGAGAATAGAAAATATCTGCAGTCAGCTGCGCGAATAAAATAATAATATCGGAAATCCCGAGAAAAATTATCTGTCCGAGAAGGATTGAAAGTAATATGCGAACGTTGTAGCATGAGTTTGATCTAATTTGAAATAAGCTCAAGGCTCGCAAGGCGCAAAGCTGCTAAATAAGATATTCAACTAAGTTTCAATTAACGTCAATTCCATTTGCGACTTCGCGAAGTGGTGTATGCCTTTTCAAGGCCTCTTAGATATTATTATCACGCTCTACTTAAATGAAATTGCATCTCTGGTGGTTTATTAGTGTTAAAATTCTTGTTCCGTACTTGTGACATTGAAAAAAAAAAATATATTTGTCGGAATGTGTTTTATATTATCGGAAAAATAATAAGTTCGGTTGTTTTTGTAAGACTTTACATTTGCGAATTTTGTTGATCTATCGCGATGACAAGCTTGAAACCTCGAATGATCGATGAAAAACCACTTGACTATGTAATAACAACCTGTCCAATAACTACGCTCCGCATGAATGATAAATGCATACCATTAAAGCATTAAGGCGTAGATGGAACAGCGAAATGTACAGAATAAACCGATAACGATTCTCGCTCTAATGTATCACTCTTTTCTCTCTCGCGCGCGAAACAATACAGCTAAATTTTCCCAGTACGACACATACTGCAAAATAATGAGATAACAACAAGTATTAGATACATAAATGTAAATGCGCGAATTGCAAATATCTGAAATTAATTCGCATAATCGAAACGTTTATTGCGATTTATTGCGGATTTATTATCTTCTTACGTTGTTATCAATTATATTATATATTATATAATATATTGTTGACAAATTAGTAATATGTGTGTTCATGTATAATATTATTTTGATGTTATTAATTCGTACAACAACATTTGCAATTGTTGCAATATCAGTTTCAATAATTATTTCATCGAACGCGATGCCGTGGTCCGTTATTAATTGCGATGCGCTGTATGAATTTTACACGCCAGCGAGCAGGAAATGGCTAATGAAACGACAGTTGAAAGTTGTCGACCGAAAGGTGTGTAACCGCATTATGCGTTACGAGCAACGTTAAAAAACGCCGCGGGTAAAGCAAACGCGAGGGAAATTAAAAGTATGCAGCTCAAAGATAATGTTTGCGTTCCCCCGTGCCCAGAATGTTCGCGTAAGCGTGTCTCGCTACATATATCTCGTATCGGAAAACTCGCGAGTAATTATTTGTCTTCAATTTTTCAGAAAAGAATGACAACGAATTTTTAAAAAAATATCTCTGTTCATTTTGTTTTTTGTTTTATTCGCGAAGTATCTGTGCGATCAAACGTTAGCGCGTTAAACAATTAACAAAAGTGTTACCGTTATCGATTTGATGAATAATCGTGCCGTTCACGGTATCCATGCTGGCCAGCAATCGCCGATTTTCCAGCTTCTCTTTCCTTCCGAAGAGAACCATGATAACAAGTGGTTGATTTTACAGATTTTGCAAAATTCTCTACGAATAAACTTTTCATTCACCACAGAGAACCTTTCACATTGTTTGATAAACGTTTAATCACATTTTTACGCAGTGTTGTTTCACATTTTTCGACGCATTCTTTTTTAACACAAAACTTTTTATCGCATTGAGATCGAATCGCTTCACTTTAGCGGTTTTCGAGAAATTTCTCTAAAGAAACAATCCTCTCTTTGAATTTCAAAATTGATTTTGACTTTATAATTGCAATTATTAAATCTGTTTAGTTGTCACTGTTTTATTGCGATTAAAATCACTTTATCCGGCAACACTCAAGGAGAACGTCTCCGTCGTTGCTTTCCTCTCTACTATCTTGCGGTGAATGGAAGTGTACTGTCTTACACACCTGCCTGGGGTCCGAAGACCCTGGACCAAACGGGGGGCCCGCAAATGGCACCTTGTCAGAATAGTGGGGAGCAACTAGGGTAGACTTGATGACGTTCATTCACACTGTCTTCAGGTGTCACATCTACAGAAGTCGCTCGCAAAATTCGTCTCGAGGGATGTTTTTCCTGCGTGGGTCTTACCCTGAATAAATACTGCGAAACAAATATTGCGACAGAAGAAAGCACTACGTTAAAAAAACCGCAAGAGACAAAGGAGAGCTCATGGGGACTCTCAAGAAATCCTAAGCGCCACCGACCGCCGACTGACTTAGAGATTCTGACTTTTACGAAGGGTCGCAGACGATCGTGTATCCAGAAACAAACCAGCTGGTAGCTGCGATGGAGGGGGCGCAGAACATAGAACGCAAAAGAAGAGAGGAAAAATCACAGAGACGAGAATTGCCGAAAGCACCGATTGTTCAAGGCGTTCAGGACTATTTTGGTCTTTCACACAAGTTGCTCTTACTGCTGTTGTCGCTTACAGTAACAATTTTTGATAGAAACAACAGTGCGATAATTGCTAAAAGCGAAGAAGAAAAAGCAGAAAAAAACAATGTGAAAATAATAAAAAATTAATTATTGATCGCATTTCGATCGAAATATATATGTGTTTTGTGGAAAAGATCATCACATCGTTTGAGTAGCGAAAATAATGAGAAGGAAAAAAAACGCAGAAATAAAATCGAATGAAAGTAAAATTCGACGCGTCAGACGTCGATGATTACCGGAAATGTTTTTGCTCTGAAGAGGCTTCTCCGTTACGAGGCAAGTGGAAGTTGTAAGCAATCAGTTGCTCTCTTTTCTCGTTCAAGGTTGCAAGACGAGCGTCATCGATCGCACGAGGTTTCCGTTGTCTAAAGAACACG
The DNA here is from genome assembly GCA_014825455.1 of Pseudomyrmex pallidus. NCBI lineage: Eukaryota > Metazoa > Arthropoda > Insecta > Hymenoptera > Formicidae > Pseudomyrmex > Pseudomyrmex pallidus. Next base: position 20,259 of record QVNV01019300.1, read on the forward strand.
TGCGTGGTAATCGATCGATTCGCATCGTAGACGAACTTTCGTCAGCCCGCCGGTGCCAACAAACTCAGGAAATTCGACAGAAAGTATTACACGCGTTCAAGTGATTTTAAATATACGTCAGTTCACACACAAAGTGGTGTTTTTTTTTTATCGCTTTTCATGTTCACTAATATTCAAAAATATATCTTAAAAATACTCAAGACATTGAAAATTGTTTAATATTTGTGAAGCGGAGAACGTGATGACGTTCACTTGAGAAACTTTATTAATATCTTCATGTTAAATTGGTTTTATCCTTTTCGTTACTCATATATGCATAGTACCATTATTTTAGACAAATTTTATATGAAATATTAGATAAAAAGTAATATACGTCATTCTTTAAAATTCTTGTAATTGAGGTGATCGGTCCGACCCGCTGAGCGCCATGACCCCGTTCTCCCCTTTGTGTAATAATTATTTCTTTGATAAATGTCCGGACATTAGTACATGTCCGGTCGTTGAAATAGTTACGTTAAAATAGAAATATTTAAAACCGGAACTCGCTGAAGTTATCGCGCAAATGTAAAGTATTCAACAATCATTCAATGTGCCTCAATGAGGAATAATTTTCGTTGGAATGCTTATATTACGCAAAATAACGACATCGATAACAACTCGAAGATTAAACTTAACACGCTTGGGACGTAAAAGAGAACAGGGAAATATGTTTCTTACCCGAGGTAGAATTTAACTCCTTCTTCTGAATGATCGACGACAGAGCGGAGCATCCGCAGACGTCATCGATGACGTCCACCTTTGATTTGCTCTTCCTCATCTCGGCTGACTACCCAAAGTGAATCTGGGCGACATCGCGTCTACCTCGGTCAATCAGTCGAGTCTTTCGCGTCGTAGCCGGTCGTTACCGGACGGTTTCTCGTCGATTTTTTGATCACGCCTGAAGGTCGTCATTCCGCGTCGGAAATTACACGTGCTATGTGTTGCGTTGACTCGACGTGAATGGACGATTTCCGTTCGACCGATAATCGCGGCCCGACGCGCGCCGCGATGGGAAATGAACAACGTTCCGGCGGATCAGGATCTATTCATAGATCGAAACCGCTTCGGCGCCACGTTTTTCCGCGAGCGTGAAAACAAGATATGCGGGGGCCGCGAGCAGGGCGTTCATGAGCCGCGCGAACCGACCGCGACCGGTACTTATAGTCGCCGGCCCGCAAGGGGGTGGTCTTTGTACCCCCTTTTCTATCACTCTTTCCTTCTCTCTTCCTCACCCCGGTTGATTTTCTCGACCAGTCGTGGCTACGCGACTGGTACGTATTATAACCCCTCGATCGATAGCAAACGCGCCCACGAAGGGTCAACAATATTCTTCGCGGAGTTGTGCGCGAAGGAGAACTGACGCAATGTTGTCACGGAAGTTGGAAATAACACTTCCGTGTCTGTCGCGCAGCTGTCGTCCCAAATTTAGATGAATTTTATTTTTCTTTATGTTTTCTTCGCTTCGGGATATGGATACAACAATCTATTTTCGAGATTCAACTTTCAATTCTATTTTTTTTACTTTGTATTTTTAGGCAAACTATTAAAAAGTTTTTAAATTTAGTTGTGTACGAAGAAAAGAATAAGGAATTTTTATTTTTAATGTTTTTTTAAATGTCACATCACATGTACAGAAAAGTTAAAAGATAAAAAAACTTATTTCAAATTTACATTGATTCATATAGAGTTTTTTTTTCACAATATTTTATCAATGTCGTGTGTGACCACGCATAAATGTGCAAGACAAAA
>QVNV01019330.1:0-37679 GCA_014825455.1 Pseudomyrmex pallidus
AAAAAAAAAAAAAAAAAGAGGATACGCGTGGAGCAGCGCGCGGTAACACGAAACTGATTTTAATGGTCGTACTCCCTTTTCCACCTCTCTCCGTCGTCCACGACCGGGCCTTCCATCGAAATATTAATGGCGCAATACGACACCCGACTATAATTACATTGGAAATAAATAATCTACTCTCTGTGTACTGTACAGTAAAAAGCTTTCGAGTCAACACTGCGCTCGCTTCCGTCCTCCTGCGGGAAGAGCGCGCGCTTCAAGGACAAAATTTATTACATCTAATCTATGTTTCATCAGTAAACTTGTGTTATTAAATACCAACATGCGTTTGATTGACTGATTTTTTACGTCGCACTCGCAATTGATTGATTATAAATCTGCTTTAGCCGCTTTATGCGAATAATAAAGAACCACTACGAGGAAAAATATAAAAGCATTTTTTAAATAGTTGTTTGCAAAAGGATCCCTTTTACGAAAGCGCTAGTATGATGCGAGAAAAATCTTACCGTGCATCAAGGAATATCAGTTTCAAATCGAGCGATGCCCGGAACATGAACATGTTATGGTGCAACTTTATTTCGGTTATAGAACTCGTTGGCAGCGAATGGCCGACCGCCAATAGACCGACATTTCGAACACATCGACCAGCTCCGTCTTCGTATTCGGATCCTATAGGCGCCTCTACGACACATTTGAGATATCCCGCACAGTGGATTACCTGAAATATCAAGCAAGAACAGCACAATATATATTCACGTTCTTTTTTATATGTTTCTTATAAACAGTATGATTTTTTAATGCCGATTAGATTTAATAAATCTCTTAATTCAGAGACAAATAGTTTCAGAATTTTGCGAAAATTTAGCTTCAACGCAAACATGAAGAACAGTGAAAGTCTTTTGTCACGTTTATCTAAACATAAAAAAACATACTTCAAAAATATATTTGAAGAAGAGCACGTACACTCTCGTTTTATTAACGCTTTTCTCGTACTCAAAAGAATTCCACAGTGCCATGTACTGCGCCATTGTTTCGCGCATATACTTGGCAGTTTGAAGATGCACATTGAAAAGTGCGCGTTATTATTCGCTATGGCCACGTAAGTGCGACACTCGAGGACTCCCTTCACACGTTGCGCTGCTGAAGTACAGATATATCGAGCGCGACCTAACAACGCGGCAAATTAACAATTCCTGTTTAATTGAATGATGCGATGATGCGAAAAAGGCGCCTCGCGCGTCGCGTCACGCTCCCGTCTCGAGTGCGAAGTGAAGTCGCGGGGGGCGAATTTGTGAAGCAAATAGGCTTCTTATTATGCCCGCGTTGCATACACATCACATCGCGTATGCAATTCCGGTGCATCGGAATTGGCGGTGGCGCGCAAGAGGACTCGAAGAGAGTTAAAGAAGTGGATAACTTGACGCGCGAAAGGGCGCGACTGCGATCATCGACCTCGCTTCAAAGACGACTTTGTACGAGTGATTCGTCAAATACAAAGCAATATTAAAAATATATTGTTTAATAACTTGTATCTTTTAATAATTTGTTCTGCTTCGTAATTTAAGATCGAACATTTTTATTCTTAGGATGTACAGATGATAAATTGTGTTCTTGAGGATAAAGTTAATTCAACAAAATTCAATAACTTTTCGTTTTGCCGGATAATACTAGTGATGGAATTCTCTCTGTCTCACTCGAATTTCGTTAATTCGAGTATATTTCCGCTCGCGCGTTGACAGAAGAGAAGCCAACTACAATCCGGTCTTTGTACGCCCATAAGTGTCGTAGGGATAAACCCTTGTCCCTCCCCCTCTTCGTGTTTCTCTCGCCTAACAGCTCGCAAGGGTCGCATTCATGACTTCGCCCGACACCCAGCGGGGATCTTTCATGTGATTTTGTTGAGGGTTACGGTCATCACGTCGCTGCTCGGCCTGAACGAGCTATTTGCCAAACATTTTCTTTCGCGAGGGCTGTCCTCTTCGGTTAGCAAGTGTAGAGGATATCGCACAACTATCCCTTCACCTCCCTCTCATCAGAACCTACAGTGCCGCTCGTTATTACCCGAGCATATGTTGAAAGTTTAGCAAAGAACGACAGGGAAGTTAATTCGAGCAGTTTTACCCGAATTCGGAAAATCGAAACGTCACCGTTCATAAATTTGGATCAATGTCGCAACTTTCGTACTCGCGTTGCGTAAGTCTGATTAATCGTTCGACGATACAACATGTTGGTCGAAATTGGTTCAAATAAATTTTTGCTGCATTTACGTATCTAAGAATAGTCGAAGAAACGACTTGCTTTAATTTTATAAAAAAGTAAATAATTTATATACATTATATTACATATTATACATTATATTTTCAAAATGTCATGTAATAAAATGTTCGTATTTAATCCGGCGGTAAGTGTGTGCGTATGTGTATTTTCTGTACGAGGAACTTTGCCGCGAATGTCTATTTTTTAAACAATTGGATATATGTGCAGTGTCTTATAAAATAAATATAAACCTTCACATAGACGCCGACTATAATCGGTGTTCTGGATCTACAGGCCTTCACATGGATGCTATAGTCGCTAGAACCAAAAGGGTCCTAAATAAATCCTGAATGGCAGGATTAAAATGTCAATTGAATCACTTTCTGTTGGACAAAACAGTTTCTGTGGACAAAACAGTTAGTCTCGTTTTAATATCGTTTAGCATTTGTCTATTTTCTTTCTGACAGCATACGTGACAACAATAATAACACTGCTGCTTAAGGGTCGATTATTCGTCGAGCAGTCGTGTATCGTGATTTACAACGCCAGAAAAATAAGATAATGTACGATTCTTGCGGCTTATTATTAATAAATTTAATGGAAAAACTAAACTGTCAAGCTAAATGTTATTCTTTTTTATTTTATTTATACCTTATATCCTTCCGTAACGAGTCCTGCGTTTCTCTTTGCTAGAATACACTTCATTCTGAGAAGAAAGGCACGTTCCAACTCGATCTCGCCCCGGGAATTCGGCGGCGGGAACGTAAAATTTGCGATATCCGCGGGGCTCTGCGGAAGATTCAGTACAGAGACCATCTCGTTGCGATCATCCGGATAAATGTACTCGAATATGCTGTTCCCCGTTAATTCGACCTGCATACACGAACAGCTTTTGTCAGTAGTTTCTGGATTAACGCGAGTTCTCACTTTCTGTTACTATAACGATGCAACATGCGCGCGAAGCGTTAATAATACAGCGTATACATCGCATAATGCTTCGCAGCGAGCAAATTTGATTGAAAATTATGTGCGTGAGATTCTCGATATTATTTCTTTATTTATTTTGATATTTTCTTAACGTTAACGTTGCGGGAAGATTATCGAGTTTATACCGATACGTAAATATATTTACGTAGATTGCTGAGATCCAGTTTTTGTTCGAAATTATCAAGCTGGGATATTTATTAATTAATTTTATAAACGAGGGGATATCTCCCACCTGCGACAAACCTAAGTGCACGCTTGCCGTCTCGCTTATGTACATAATTTTCCCGTCAGGCGCCACCACGAATATAAATCCATCCAGTGTCTGTAGGAAGAAATCACACAATCCAGTTAGTATAACATTATATCTTATACATGTGTATGTATTTATATTTTTTTATAATTTCCTTTATATTAAGTACCGACAAAGAATAGAGTGCAAAGAAGTATAGGTAAATAAAAGATAATGAAAAGTGATTTTTAATAAAACTTTTGCGATTTAAACAATTGTGACGTACTTTGCACGAGAGAGAACTCGAAATTATAATTCAAAAATCAGCGAGAAGAAAAAGAGGAGACAGGGAAAAGGAAGATAGAGTAGATGAACGATGTGGTCCACCTTACTCACTTGTAAGAGATGGGAGCCGAGTTCCTTGATAGAGGTTTCCAGTGGATTATTGGGCGGCGGCGCAGCACCCCATTCGTCTCCGAGACCTGTAAAATTGATTCGGAAAAATCAAGTTTCATCTTGCTATCAATAATGTCCTTCACTTTAAAACAAAATAACATAAAAAATAATTAAGAAATGTAAATGACATGCTCGTTCCAACATAGATATTACAAGCGGGATTAGAATAAGATGAAAGACATACTCTTCTCCGTTTTCGTATATGCATGTACCTATGTGTTGTGATGTTTCGTGTAACAACGTGTAACTAAATCTGCGATCACAAGTTTCATGCCTGCGCATTAATTATAGAGCGCATACATTTTCTGTCATCGCGCAGGATTTTGCAGAAAGTAGCTTGATCCATAGCCTTCGTACACAATTGTGCTTACTATTTTTCTTAAATTTTTTCTTTGCAAAAAAATCCGTTTCTCCATACACAAAATATACAAACTTGAATCAAAATTTTCACGCGTTTCTTTGTAAAGACTTTTCAAAATAACTTGCGCGCGCGACGTTACAGATTGGTGTTACGTTTGGAGCACGTTTTCTTCGAAAATTTGATTATCGATCGACACTCGTCCTAGAGAATCGTTCGGGACGCGGTATTTCAACAAATGACACATGTTAGATCTTATGACAGTTACACACAATGGTGTTTAACGGACAGCTCGAAGCGAACTGTCTTGGTTTCCAAGTTCGAGCTCTCTATCGCCGTGTTATATCAAAAAGTCTATATCTCGTTGGAACTTGACAAAACGAGGGTGAAGCGCATGAATATGAAAATCATCAAAATTTTCATCGAGATTTATCGAGAATAGCGATATTATCTTCAAAACGTCGCTGTTTTTGGAAAATCGATAAATCGTGCGAGAAAATATTACGTTTAATTTAATGCAGATTTGTTTTGAATCGTAAACGGTTGATCTCACGGGATAATAATCGACTACGCGATCAAGCAATCTTCCGCTCCCGCGTTTTGATGAAACTCGCGCGCGAGAAAGCGGTTCTAGACAGCGTCATCGGAAAGGAAGAGACGCCGTGTCTCTTTTTCTCGAGAATAAAGACGGGACCGTTCTAGAGGGATGCAGCCACTTGAAATTCAATTCGCCGATGTCGTAAGAGAAGAGGGGGGAATCGAACCGGGGGAGGCCATTGTAACACTATAACGGCCCCCATGCTTTGCTTACAAAGCGCCGGGGAGTAACAATGCATTAAGTGCGCAATCACATCCATCTCATCCGATACTATTTGCCCTTTGCGTATAAGAGTCCGGTGGCTGAATTTACGAACACCAGCCCTAACCGCTACTGGAAGCAAAAACGGCTAAATTAATTCGCGGGTTTTAACGTCCAATTAATTGCGCAGTCAATATAATTTGGATAGCGTATAACCGTGTTCTATTAATAGATTCGAGTTGGCTTCTGTGAATTAATGAATCGCTGCGTAATCATCACGTTAATGAGTTGAGCAAGCCATTTCTGACGCGTGTGGAAGAACGAAGCTCGTTTGACATTAATTACATAACAGTAGTTAATAATAAAAATAGTGAATTATATATAGAAATTAAGGCAAAATTTATTGAAACATACAACATTTTCATGGTTTCTGTACATAAAGAATAACTTATATTCAAATATTTTGTTACCGTGAGGAAAAACTGCTCTCATCTTGAGATAACTAGTAGTCAACCGAATGATGCTGGCCTTATCGAGTTGCGTGGTGATCGCGGCCGGAAGCGGTAGGAGTTTTGCCAGCTCCATAAACTCCAGATTCTCTTTAACGCGGCGCGATCGCGCTGCGTTTTTACTTTTCTCTTTCATCACTACTTCCTGCGGACTTCCTGCGGGCGCGGCAACGCTGCTCGGCAAATCGTTGTTGGGAAGATGCTGATTCAAATCCAGCGTGTTTGAAGAAAGGCCGTTGCCTGCAATAAAAAGTGGTACAAATTATACAAAACAGAGAAAGATAAAGAAAGCTAATACTCACCTACCGCTAGAACTATTGCATTAATTATTTGTTCATTTGTTTGACAGTGTGCGTGTACTAACAAGATTTAAAATCGAATTAATCAAAAGACACAATCGAGATTGTACGCCTGACTTTTATGTATACAATTTAATATACATCGAATGACATTAGACACGTAATAAGTACAATAGTGTAATTACCAAGGTAAGATAGCGCTATCGGTACGCTAAAGTAGCTTAATTCTGCTGACTGTGGGAGTTCGCGTTTGACGCACGTCAATCGCGTTTCCTATCATCGTTACCTCGATGAAATTGTTCTCCGACAGACACAATCTCATCACCAAAATGATACTGTGTTTCTTGACATCAGACAGAAATATCAGACAGAGATGTTTCATGTCGATGGAATGATATCTTGAATATCGACTAATAATCTAGTGAAAAACAAAAATAGATATTGTGTGTGTCCTATAATCTAGATTTTCGAATCTAAAAATCACTTAAAATTGCATCTTTTTCGCAGTTTTAAATCTCGCGGTTCTCACCGTATCACTTTTTTTTGTTGATAGCGATATTATTTTATTAATAAATGTTGATATTAGAAAGCTTTGTAATCGCTGTCTCCAATGATGGAGAAAAACTTGCATTATCCGTGAAATATTGGTGTACTGTAAGGTTTTATGTTATTCACACAAAGTGATACGACGAGCAAACGCCTTCTATGTAGCTGACGTTGCTGCCATATACACGATACAATAAAAAAGTTCCACTTTTCACGTTTCGTGCAAAATCATGTTGGATGGGTCATTGGCCCCCGCATAGAGATCGGAATTTTGCAGGTGCAATTATTTGTCTTGCAGTATTGGCGGTCGTGACTTTATTTCGAAATCACGTTCGAAGCTTCCAAGCCGAATTACATTTTTTCCCAGATGTGAAATAGAACCGTGTCTCTATGGACACAACGTGCGCGCGAATCCATAAAATCGGGACTACGAATTTTTTTAATTTTCCGCAACTTTGCGGACGCGCGCGTGACGAATTTCGAAAGTATAAACCGGCGAAGAATTTGCGACGGAAGAGATTGTGCCAACAAACCGCGGAGCGTAAAAAAAAAAAAAAAAAAAAAATTGCAATCGTAGAATTTTATATGTTATATTTCAAAATTAATATTGACACAATAACGAGTACGTACATGGAGCAAAACTCGAAAGATGAAAAATTGCAAAACATGTTGAATTTTATTTATCAAAACAAAAAAAAAAAGAAAATATTAATATTAAATAGAAATAGAATATCAATATCAAAAGAGCAGAGCATAATACACAAGAATATTTAACATCAGAGCATGTCTTTTTTCGTTTCGCGATTTAACTGACAGAATGTTTTGCTGCGTTAATTCTCGAGAGAGCTTTTAAATTTTGTTTTACATAAATGACAAACAAAACTGCATTAAATCCCGTTGAAATATGTCGCGCTTTAAATCAGAGAGACCGAAATGAATTCCTCGAGTACCTCTCGAATGCACGCGGTCGATACGAAAAGGGATTTTGATCGCGTCGTCGTCGTCGCTCGCGGGTGATACGCGAATGCGACGCGTAACGACGGCGTCGAAGTTCCTCGTTATAAGAAACGAAAGCAAAGGGAGCAAACCGTCATTAAAGCGCCAGCGAGAGAGCAACCTAACGACGTAGCTACCCGAACTTCTCTCAGATGGAAATTCGCTTGAATAATGCATTTTTTTTCTTTCTTTTTCCGTCGCTATCAACTTTGCATTCACTGATTCTCCGCGACTCAAGCGACGCGCGCGTTGTCTCGATTTTCTTAGATATTTTATTGAACATGTGGAATACACGCTCTGTTTTGTACCTTACTGTTTGTTAAAAAAAAAAAGCAGTCGTTAATTCACGCGGCGAAAAACACTTATTTCAATATGTTATACAATTTGTGTTGTTCGCTCTCTGTTTCTTTCGCTTACTCTAAGCATCGTCAAGAAGCAGTTAAGATTCTAAAAGATTTGTCGACCAAATTGAAGCGTTAGATTTTTGTAAATTGAGACAGTTGATGATCTCATCTATTAAGACAGTCAAAAGGAGGGGACACGAATGCTGATAAGAGGCTGAAAGAAGCGTAAGAAGTGCATACTGACGAACTTGCACGTGTTTGCATTGTCGCGTTACCTAGAAGCTTCACTTCCAAGGTAATATGCATAACGCGATGTTCGTTACCAACCATTTCTCTCGGTTCGCGGAAACCGCGTTTAGATTATACGCGCTACCGGGAAAATTGCAGACTCGCGATTGGATAAGAACGAGGAAGAATGACGGTGAGCACCGAGAATAAGTTGCTTCCTCATTGGCTTGGTTTGTTGCAACACACCCACACGTGTTGCAGATTGCAAGATATTTGAACAGAAATTAGAGGTGGCTTCCAGCCAGAACTCTGTGCCGCTTTTGCGCGCATTAGTTTTAAACGCGTAGAACCTGATCCATTTGTAATTAGAAACGCGTGAAAATAGAAAAGAAGAAAGAAGCTGTATTTAGAAATGTGCGAAAATTCAGAAACAATTTTTTAGACGATTGTACAAAGTATAATTCGAGATTATGGCAAAATGTTTTTTCTCAATTCGTTATTTCGCAAAGTTCCGCCGAACCGACTTCAATTAAATTTGCCGAATATTAACTCAGTATAATTTTATTTTTTTGGATAATATCCGAATGTCAGGAAAATTTAAATTACACATCGCGAGTCTCTAACTGTACCTTCCTCATTCATTCCTTCGTATCCGTTTGCCCAGATCTGAGAGATTAGTCTCAGATCGCAGAAGAATCCTGCTGGCCCGTAACTTTCCGGTATCATGCCGATTATGTTTCACTATCCGAGAGAGAACTCTAAAACACCACGAAGATTATAAATTGCACAGTTATTTATGCACAGTTATTTTTTTTAACATCAGACCTTCTTCGCCAGCGAAAGCTACTTAAATCATCGATTCCGGACATGCTTATATAAATTAATTGTCGTAACTGTAACTAATTCACTTTTTTGACGTTTCCAATATTTTAACATGTACAAGAGCTATTGCATCAAATGTAATAATAAATAATATATAAAGAATTTTACAAATATTTGCTATTGCGTATAAAACTGGACAGAAATTCGGATTCGCTCTTCTTCGATGTTCACCGTCCGACATAAAGAAACAGAAAAGAGCACTTGCGTCGCAGTTCCCACCTCGCATTCATTTCGGAGAGAAACTGCTTTTCACTCCTGGACCAATGTTCCTTGTCCTTCCGTTTGTACCTTCGTTTCTTACTCATCTCTCTCAACCAATGCTGTTTCCCGATGGGGATAGCCTTGAAAGGTACCACCCTTATTTTAAGCTCCACCCTAGAGAGCAGCGCACGCAGTATACGAACGTTTATGTGTGAGTATCTTCGAAAGATAAGCGAGGAAGAAAGTAAAATAATTTAAAAAAAAAAAAAAAAAAAAAAATGCTGGTTGAGAAAAACAACAAAAAGAAGTAAAAACTTTTAATTCTTAGCTAAAAGAACAATAAATTTGCAAGAAGAAATGAAATTAAAGATAAAAACTTTATAATATATAACTTTTCTACATGTAATTGTTTTTTGTAATATTTATCTTTGTTTTAATTACGTTTCCACTGCAGTTTTCTTTTAGATCCCTATTAACGTCCAAAATGTTGATTATTTATAGGTTTCTACAAAGCTGGTAAAGACATAATCCAGAACATCTGGAAATAATTTAAAAACAATATAACAATATAACAGTATAACTCTAAAACAACTTAGAAAAAAGGTCAGTGAACAGTTTTATTTTCTAACGATATCTAAAAAGATAATAAAAAAAGAAAAAATATTTTTCCGACTTTACGTACAACAGGTCGAAGGCGAAACTACTGCCCATATTAATTTAGTTCACTAAATATATTAAGTACGCAATATATCTAACTGAGCAGCAAGAGAGAGAGAGAGAGAGAGATGTATTTGTCTCTTTCAAACAAAAATGTCGGTCCTCTCTCCTAAAAGAAACCCTCTTTTTCCTCTGGTGAACACCTGTGCAAACATGCATGTATTGTTTCCGAAAGGTCTTTTCGCAAGTTCTTTTAACGAAAAATTTTCCAACATCTGGAAGCAATTTATCATCGACGTGAAATTTTTGAGCGCTATGATGTTCTGTAGGTTTCTTATAGTCCAGTGATGTGGTAGAGTAACGTTTTTTCGAAAACTATAATCTAGGCTAAAATCTAGCACACCTGCAACAACTATAAATAGATTCTTTTCTCTTGAAGAGACGAAAACATCTTCTCCTGTTACAAACACCTGCGTCGTTCATTATTTAGTGGTTCACTTTAGTTCTAGATGCACGTGTTCTGGTATGCACGTGTTCTAGTATGCACGTGTTACGAAATATTTCACTGTGTCCGAAAGGATTTCCTTTTCCGAAAACCACAGAAGAACCAAACTAAAGTAGACTGTTCAGGTATAGAGTGAAAAAATATCCGCTCTTTTGAAAAAAAAATATATACATATATATATATATATATATGTACAGTTGACCGGCCCAAGTACGTCCTCGCGGCCCAAGTGCGAGGGCTACGTGTGCGAGCCAGTGCGAGGGCTACGCGTGCGAGCCAGTGCGAAGTTCCGAGTTCGAATTCATACCGTCGGATTTTTCCAGAAGCCGAGTTCTTTTTCAAGTCGAGTTTATCGATTGAAAAGCGAACTGAATCGGGTTTCCGAATCAGCTTGAACGGATCGTGGATATAGAAGTTGAAAAATATTGTAACCCCCTGAAGAGGGAATCAATTAAACTTCCTTTATGTTACAGTTACGATTATACTTAAAAAAAAACTTTGTGTCTTGCAACGTATGATTTTATATTAGTGAAATTTTAAGAGGTTTACATGTGAGGTGTTTTGCATTAAAATGTTAAATTTATAAGCGTCGCTTTTATTATTTTCGTGTCAAAAAATGATTTAAAAATTTCACATCGCATTTAAAGATACTAAATAATAAAGTGTTGTCAAATTTATTAATCAGAACTTTTCGCTACGTTCAACGTTCGCTCGTTTATCGGAAACTTCCACGTTCTCCGTTCACGGATTTTCACAGCTATTACATACTATTACGACTATAATCGATATCCGCGGGTATAGTAAGTAAGCGCGACGCGCGGAGAGAGAATGAGCCAATCCAATTTGTGGCCAGTGGTATCTGTCGCCCCCGTCGTCCAATTAACGGATCTTTCTTCTAATCTCGTGGATCCACCTGATCCGCCGGGAAAAACCTGATGGTCTTTTTGCTCTCCGATAAAAGAGAAGCAAGAAGAATGACATGCAATTATCCAGATACCGTCGATCGTACTGAGTCGAAAGTGCCGAATTGCCGTGTGCGAACCGGAGAGACGACGATATAACGATCGCACCAATACACGTCGGAAATGGACGGACAATTCCGCACGAAGAAGCAAATCAAGGCAAAAAGATATACCGCTGTGCTTGCAATTATATCTCCCAGGAAATTAAAACAAATGTTTTAAACATTTATACATTCATAGCTCTCGAATAATATTGTGCTTTGACTTATACTTTCTATAACTGCTAAATGTCGAACAACTGTCAATGCGATCGCCGTCGGTGAAATTGCGCGACTTATTTCTTTTATCTCGACATTCTTTATGCCCGAGGTGGAAAATAAATGGCGGGCGATGCAACCGGCGAGACGATATTATGCAGATCGTATGGCGTAACACGCAACGTTGCCAAAAAATTGTCGGATCTTCTCTCGATGCGAGAGGAGTAATGTGAACACATGCAATACACTTGGCGTTTCATTATAGTGCTCGTATTATTTGCAACTGTGCTTACTTTTAAGTCTTCAATAAACGAAGAGAACTGTTATAAGACACTATGTCGAGTATTTGCCGGAATCGGTAAAGATATCGCCAATCAGTTTGCCGCGGTCTTTTCTTTTAATTAAAAAAAAAAAAAAAATGCGAAATTGTCAAAGCGCGATCATCAACCACGACATGAATTATTTCCAGAAATAATGAGTATTTGAGACTGAATTTCCCGATTGGATTTCAAGCGGCCGATGCAACTTCGTGGGAAGGCATTAGCAAGTCCGAGTATAAACGCGTAGTGTCCGATAGTTTTCGCGCAAATACGCAGAGATATATATCCGCGCGTGTGTATTCGCGCAAAGCAGACAGCACGGCAGAGATAATATTTGTTGGGATTTGCACGCGTGCCAGCCGTTATTTCGTATATCGTGATGTCACGCTCTCTCGTGGAGAACGGCACGGCGTCCGCGCGTCCGTGAGAAATGTTTCACACATTCGCAGATGCACCGATTTTGCTACGCACACGTCCCTCTCTCCCGATGTGTGTGCGTACACGTCAGAACAAATAAATGCTTATATTCCTACGGGAAACGTACAGAAGCGCCTGGTGTTATCCGAATTAGACAGAGTACGTGCTTTGCACTCGCCTCTATTACCGTTCCCCGTAAATTCGTGTCGCCACACGTGTATATGATATCGGTTTCTATATTGTTATTTTTTTGTCTCTCTCGTCCACTTTGTACTTTTCAGTATATAAAAATCTCCCAAATATGAAATTTTTCAATTATTTTTTAATTAACTCATGTAGTAAAATGTATACAAATCTTTACCTACACACTGTACGTTTTTTTTCATTAAGATGTTAGAGAGAATTCTTCGAAAACTTATTTTTTCCAATTGTTTTATATTAACATTTGTCCCGAAACGACATTGCAAATAAACAATAAAAATCAAAGTGCACATTTTTGTTCCCACGTTATAAAATCTTTCAGAAAAGGTTTCACAGTAAAAATTCCCGGTGTATCGCAGGTGGCTGGGTTTGGCTCCGACCTACAGCAACTTTTGCGCTCATTAAAAATGCGCGCTCACGTGCGTTTTCTACAACACCTGAATGAGTTCTTGCCCACCGTTTGTTGGCTGTAAAGCTTGAAAAGTTGATGAATTATTGAGGGTTTCCGCGTTTTTCTCTTGTCTTTTTTCATCAATCTTACGGATGAAATACCGTGCTAGTATTCTTTAAATAAGCTAGTCCAAACGGTTGTATATGTAAGACAGGTATCACGAGGTTAAACCCTGCGGGGATGTAAGCTCGCATCTTCAGTGGTATTCAGCAGTCACGTAAAGAACATTTTCCATAACTATACTATTGCTGTTACAAGGAAAAAACAGATTTATGATGTTATAGAAATACCTGCTTCTACAAAAAATGTAAAGTCACCATAGTACAGATATATGCATTTACTAAAATTATTTATACAATTATGTTGAACATATAAAAAAAAGAGAAGGAAGAAAGAAGGGAGATAAGAAAATCTTATTTGTACATATGCATGAAAATAAATATATGAAATTTTATAATTACGAAGAAAAAAATCGGATTGAAGCTCGTTGTTTTACTCTGTAAAAACATGCAGATAGTTTTGCGCGTATGTAACCGTCATACAAAGTTTTAACCTCGTTAACCTCGTTTTGATCTTTGTACGACATCGATGACATAAAATCACAGGGATGGCGTCCTAAATTATTAGCATATTGCGTGTCCCGGCATACAGCACGAAGTTTATGCCGAAAATACGCCACGCCGTTAGCTGTCGCACTAAAAGAACAAACAATCGAATCGCCAGACTTCATCCCCCATTGTCGTCGATCGAGCGACAGGATATTCAATTTGTCGCTACCGCCGGTTATGCAACGAGGAAACTTCGATACGTACCAACGAAACTTTAAGGGATGCGTTATTAAGGCGTCGGTACAACAATGACTGTTCGAGGACTAAAAACAATACAAGGAGAACATAAAAAAAAAGAGTAAAGATTAAAAAAAGGGACAACTTGATATTTCTCTTAATTTTAAATCAAAAAGGGTTTATTTTAATAGGATTTCTTTTTTATTTCAGATTCAATTATCAAGATGCTTAACAAACACTGAAGATTAAAGAAACATTGAATCAAACTTTCAAAAAGAATACCAAAGTCGTAAAAGAATAAATACATAAATTGAGTTAAAACCGATGCGAAGTTCTAATCTGGTGTTTATATACGTTTTCGCTTTATCGAGCACTTGAATTTATCACTTTCTCACAGACATCTATCCAGGACGTATATTAGATAACGATTCGCAACACGGACTCAGATAATTCTATCGTTCCTGATGTCGCACGGCGCATTCCTTAGACAGATAATTCCGTCTGCATTCGAGTTGCACTCGCGTGTGCTCGCACGTGGAGAGACAGAGTCCGCTCTCGGGACTCGACGATACTTGGAACCCGTGTTCATCTGGCTCGCCGTGTTTTTCTTACATTGTGCTGACCACGTATGATCCCATAGGAGACGAAGTATGGACTTGATGTTTCGCCAGCTATAATTATAGATACACCATCATTTTGTATCGGTTAAGAAAATATATCTTTAGCTTTGGAAATGATAAAAAGTAATTTAAAATATTGTTGCAAACACTGTTTCGTTTGAGTAGTCTTTAATCTCAAAATTTTTATAACTCTTTACATATTACAATATAAATATATATTATCGCAAAATTGTTTATTCGAGTTCTGGAAGATCTCATGGAAGAGTTAAACTTAACTCTACGTTGAACTATTTTTATTAAGCATTATTTTAAGTTACTCGATCATTATTTTCTATTCAAATATTTTAAAACTCAAAAAATTGCTTCTTGTGCTTCTGTAATATAATTTTGTTGCTTTGCATCTCGGTCTGCAAAAGTTGGTAACATCGTAACGACGAAGTCTACGGTTGCACTGCGACACGTAGACGGTACAACGCATATGTACCTTGGCGACTCTTTTTTCTTCTTCTCTACTCCGGCATGCCACTCCACTTACTTACAATGTTGCTCGTGAACTGACAAACAACGTCTCGCGTGAGTCGGAGCGACGCGGAACGCGTGCAGCCCGCAATTCTACACGCGCAACTCGAATTTCTATGCGTCTTTTGCGCGCCGTTTCGCGCGACAAAGCTGCTCTCTCACGCAAAACGTGCGAGAGCTTGAAAGAAAATAAAGCGACTCGCTCGCTTAAAAATCAATGACGCGTACAGCGTGATTGTTCCAGCTGTGCGGCGAGCTAATTAAATCTGTGCGCAACTCTGTTACAACGTATCGGAACAACAAAGGAAACATCCCGCCGCAAAAGACGATGGAGATATTTTTGACATAATAAATATATTTTTAATAATTTGACTTTTTCTTCAAAATAAAAACAACATACTTTAAATTGCACGATATTTTCAATCTTTTTTCTTTGTAACGTTTTAAGCAAGCAAAATTTATTTATACTCATAAATAAATACATAAATTTATTTACGCTTGATTTTAAAAAATAATGAAATAGATAATTAAAAGTACTTTGCAAGAAAGTGAGAGATTTATTTTAAGATGTGGGGTTACGCAGCAGCGCTATGAACGTTGTAGATCAATTATACTGATCGTGCAACTAAGCGTATTTTTGTTGCATTTTGAAATAGGAGCGCGCGATGGAGCGCCACAGTTGATAGGTCGCATAGTTTATTGATCATGAATTCGAGCCTGTGTTTAGACGCCAGTATAGCAATGCCGTAACGCGAGAAGTGTGCTCCGTAATATGTATACGCCAAAGAGGTAACAGCCGAACCCAATCGTTAAATACCCTCGCGCTAAGTTTAAGTTTTAACTAAACGTCATAACAAGCAAATATCTCTCTTTTGCTTTTTCTCTCTCTTCAATTGACACTTTGTGTCGAACTTAAAAAGTCAAGATATATATAAATATAAAGATTTTTTTCTACATAACGCGTTTTTTTTTCTACAAAGTTTCCTTAATATAACTCATTGATTAATACAATGTTTAACTATTAATTAATTAATATACATATTTTTTCACGGTTTGTATGATATTAAAAAATAATTGTTTTGAAAGGGTTAATTGTGCGCGTCTACTTTTTCCTATTCTCAATGATTTTACAGACAAGGATCGCTGCCCTTCGAAAGTTCCAAGCGACAATTAGCGTAACGATGAGATCCTGCTCCTACGCCCCGCGGGAAATTCTAACAACTCTACGATTCGAGGGTGAAGCTTCGAAGGAGGAAGTTGCGTCATCGCCGGATAGATGCGTGAACATTCAAAGCACCGTCTACAAAAGTCTGCGGAACGAGAACGCAAAAACAAAAAGAAAAAGAATTTACTTCTTTCTTACATTTCTTTTTTTACAAGTCATTTCTGTTTAGACATTTTATGTTTTATTGAATTCTCTGCATCTATATACATAAATAAGAGGGAATTAAACTTCTTTGTCAAAATATTAAAATATTAAAAAATACTAAAATTTATAGTAAATTTATTTTGTTAAATAAGTGATAGCAAAAAATGAAAGAAAAAAAAGAGAAAACTTGCTTACGGCACGGGCTTACTTCGGAACGAGAAAGATAGAGACGAACATCGGCGGGACGAGAACCACCCGCTTCCCCTATTATCACAACAAAAGGACACAGGGGAAAGGATAGAAGCGATCCCTGTCAGATGGGCGAGGCTCTTGTCCTTTCATACACGCGAACACCCCGCCCTTAAATAGCCTTAAACTAAGTCACTTTAGTCTGACGTTGAGTATGACTGATTGCGCTTTCAAAATGGCTTCCTAACGTCGCACACGGCTCGTCCAATCGTTGAAAATAACTATGACTTTTTCCGCCATATTTGCTGGATATGTGCCGAATGTATAGAGAGTCAATCCTGTTAAAATATTTTTTCTGACTAGGAAAATATTGAATGAGAATAAACATGCAGACTGCGTCTCCACAATTTTTGTTATACAGAATGTCCCGAAGTTCGCAAAAATTATACTGCCTGAGAAGAAAGAAAATCAAAAAAGACTTTATCACTTCTATCTTGACAAGAATGTTGTTTTCACAGTATAATGTATCGAAATGACACGTGCTATCTGATATATGTTATCAGAAAATTTGCATAAATACAACAACTTTTACAACATATATGTATATGTACATACATATATATATATGTTATACTTTGCGAAAGACAGAGCGTGTGACATCATGCGCGGCTCGTGTACGTGCCTAAGTGGAAAACACGCGCGGCACCAATTATCCATTTTTGCACGGAATTATCGCCAGGGAGACTGAGATAAAGCTATCCGAGCTCGCGCGGTATACAAATCACTCGCGACGATTGCATGCAAATTAGTCGCGGATAAGTCGCGAATTCGCGAATGTCGTCACGCTCGCGCGGAAGTTTTTCTTCGCGGCAGCTCACGTTATCAAATCATGAATTTAAATCAACCCGTCTCTCTATTCCCGCTCATACTCCACAAATAATAGATTGCACGGCTGTATATATCGCGTCGCTCATATATTTGTTACGTATGTTCTATTGTCTTTGACTATCTTATAAGACGATGACGTCTTACAGCGTACGAATTCTGCAACTTTATGACGAAAGGAACGAACGGCAAGAAAAACGATCATCGTCTGTGAAGCCCGTAACGTCAACGAATCACCGGGCAAGTCAGGTCAGCTGGCCGAAAGCCAAGTTGTAAAATAATGGTGCGTTAGTCCCGGCTCTAATCGCGCGCGGCGCGGCGGCCAGATCGACGTGCCTTAAATTACGGCCTAATAACGTTCGTAATAGCGCGAACACGACCGCATGCATCGCGTGCGTCGGCACTTTTTGAGGAGACTCCCCTCTATAAATTTCTCAATATTCGATACACGCGTGTCTCTTTCCGCAGCTATAAAATATTCGCGTAGTTGCGATTTTCATATATGCTCAAGCGTAAATTTCTCATTAGACATCAATAGCGGTGTGGCACTGCACTTAATATTCTCTGCAAAACAAATAAAATTTTTGATAATTTGATTAAAAAAATAATAATTATTATACTTAATTTGCGTAAAACAAGAGAACTTTTTCTTTTTCTTCATGTCTGTCTCAGGTAAACACGCTCCAGAAAAATCACTTTCAATTTCCACCAAGTTTACAGTTTATTGTTCTGTTTACCAAACGCGCCCGTATTGTCGAGACACGATGGCGACTTCTGACAAAAGTAATTCTCTCTCTTCGCGGAATCGGCGCGAATCCGCACTCGCGCGTGGTTTTTTTGTCGCTTCGTTCCGCATGCGCCATCGCCATCGCGTTGATGTATCACACGGGGTGAGAGGGCGAAAGCGTGGAGGTGATAATAAGCCGTAAAGACTGTGAGACGCATCGGGAATGCGTGAAGTATTTATGTTATTTCTCCTTTATGCTTTCACGGACCGCGAGAGGCCGACGAGCCCCAATCGTCGCGGCCCACCCATAATTCAACGACGTTATGTCAAAAGAAGATGTCACTCTCTCTTCGTTTAATATTCTCTTGAACCGCAGCAAATAAAACTAGCGCGTATCTATATGTATCTTATCACCAAATAACAAATATATGTTACAGCGCATTTTTATCCTCTATTCTGTCTTGTGTTCTTTACAATTTTAAAAATCTATCGCTTACAAATTTTTACATTTCAAGAGAAAGTTCGTGTGTTCTGAAAGAAAGAAACATTTAAAATCGGACTTCATTCATTGAGGTGCGTGCTCAAAGACAAATTATCAATTCTATCGTATTCACTTTCGCAAGTTTTGACTCAGCTGATTAAGAGTGAAAAGATTCATCGAGCATTCAAATCTCCGACATCGCGCATGCAAATGTGTACGCGACTATATACATCGCATTATACGCGCGCGACCATTACGCGCAAAAAATCGCAAGCCAAGAGAAATATGACAAAGACACGAGAATGGTGAATGAGAAAAGGGGAGGGAAAGGACGTAATATTCATCGCGCGTCGGCTCGCGGCAAAGTAACGCGAAATAGAATTTATTGGCGTAGGTGAGGGAGTGCCGGTGAGAGTTTTTGAAGTCCTCTGGACTTCGTTGCCTTCTCGCCATTCGACTCGCCAGTAAACCACGACTCGTCTCGTCCCCGTCTCGTGGAGGTTACTGCAGAAGGGAGTAGCAGGCGAAAGTGTATATCGCAGGCTCGGTTTCAGGACCTTGAGAGCCGTATGAGAAAATACAGGACAAATCATCTGACAATATATCGAGAAGAAAATAGAAATGATGCATTTAGTTTAATTATATAAATGAAATATTGATTAAACAATGCAAGTACGATATATATTCCAATATAAAGTTATCATAAAAATTAATTAATTTTTTTTAACAATAGATTTTTTAATAACAATACATGTCATTACGTTATTTTATACAAAATGGTGTAGCTTTTCTTTATTTGACAAAACTAATTCACATGTGTAATTATAAAAAATAAATATTTTCTTCACAGTTAATTTTTAAATATACTGATAAAATATTTTTATTTAATTATACGTTACATGTAATTCGCTCGCTGTAGACAATTGTGTCCATCGCATAATATAATGCCGCCCTGCGTGTGCGGGTACTTCTTTTCGTCGTTTTCACACTCGCACACACTCGCGCCAACCAACGAATCGTCTTTCGACATGGGCTTTTATGTAGGGCTTATGAGTTGCGCGACGCGGAAATCGCTTAAAAGCATCAAATTGCGCGCGTGGGAATCGGATGGTGCGCGACTGATTTAGGAAGAAAAACGAACTGCGTCTTTTAATTCAGATTACGAATTTAAGCCAAGTTAGAGAGAATAACAATACCGGCATTTTTAATCCGAACGTGCTGACGGACTTTATCAATCAGATTAAATAACTAAACATATAAAGAACAATTATAAAAAATGTGTCAAAGCAAGCGACAACGCAATGAAATTTAATATCTCGTCAATTTCATTCTAACAAATTGTATTTTTTGTCAAGAAAAGATCAAATTAATGTTACACATTTTTAAACACAAAAAAATTGAAAACTCTTTCAAATATATTATAATCAAAGATGTAAGCTTTGGACACAAATTGCAAATATCAATGTTTGTTAATTAAACAAGCTAAATATCCGTAACAGTTGCCGGAAAATGTTTCGTAATCATCGACACGCTCAATTCAAGGCCGACCTCGTGCATTCCCAAAGAAAGGCTTTAAGGTAAGCATGAGCAGCGTAGCCTTGATGTCACTATGATAACAAGGATGTTTTGTTATGCTGATAATGCAATCCTCAACCGTAATCAAACTGGTGGAGTCGACCGAAGGTATCAACGACAAGTCGCGAAATTGAAGTATCACAATGTGCAAATTCGCGCGCACGATTGTATTTCGGGAAGCGATCGCACTGCTCATGTTTATCACACTTTGAACACGTGCGCGATTATTTTCGCACGGATGTCACCATGGACGGCCATCCTGATCTTTTTCAGATAAAAAAATTGCTCGTTAGCAGATTTCACAATCATCAAGAATTCAGATAAAGTTCAACTATATGTTTCAATTTAAAAAAAAATATATAAATTTAAAGCTTAAAGAATAAAATTAATTTATTTCCTTCTACATTGCATTTAAAAATTGTTTGCATTGTATTTGACATTTATTATTTGTATAAAAATAGTTTTTACCATATATTTTTTGTGCAAATTTTACAAAATTTATTAAAATGAATTGCTAACACACACGTGTCACTTTTTTAAAATAATTTTTCTGTGTAATTCTTTCCAATAAAAATTCTTTCCAATAAAAATTTGCGATTGTGCGACGATGGAATTTTTTTTTACCGCGAACTGAAACGATGACGAAAAGACCGGACGGAATTTGCAAGTCTCGCGTGGCAAAGTGCCATAAGCACCGGCCGGGGGTTGACTGCCGTGGCGACCCGCGATACTCTTTTTATTATTTCGCCGTGAGCTCCCTCGGCCGCCGGTGGGTTCTTTTATTTCGCGATTTCTCTCTCATTTCGCTGGACCGACCCGCCGGCGCGCGGCCGAACTTGGACCCGGTCGCTCTGCCAATTTCGCGGGATTATTGGAAGTCGCTGATCGTCCGGAAAAAGCGACGCAAAAGAATCGCTGATAGTTACGACTATATTAGCACTTTTTCGACTGTGATAATATATTATGTTCAATTGCATTTTTACTTCCGTTTTTTCAAACATTAATACTTTTACACACTTGATATTTTTGTCACAAAATAAATTAAGTTAAATAACACGTTGTTTATACGTTTAAAAAACGAATTTTTTTTATTGTGCCTTTAAATTAATTTATAATTATTTTGAACTTTGATATTGTTAATATCAAAAATTCAATTTAGTCTGAATAATTAACTTTTAATAATGAAAAGAAGACAAGAAACGCTTCTGTCAAGTCAAGTGTATTGGACCTAAAAGCTGCCCCTGTAACAAGCGTGAAAGTTGCAAAACATCATAGAGGAAGAGACTCACGTTTCATGATTCGCTGCAGGTTCTGCCGAGAGAGTGTTTCAGTCAGATTCACTATGTCATTCGTGCACAGCGCGAAACATGATTCTTCGTAAACGCAAATTTTTTCTTCTAACCCGGCCGGTCAGAATCATCCCCGTATCTACCGCGGAAAGTCGAGCCGGGGAATAAAGACGAAACAACTTAGTCGTCGTAAGTAAAACTAAACTTCAGTTTTGCCTCCACGATATCCCGGCATCACGTATCCCCCCACCATCGGGCTGCTTTTCAGTCATGTGGGATTTACGCGTATGGGGAGTAGCACACGGATTTCTCACACCCGGGGCGGTACCCGTTTTAAAAGAGACGAGTACACCGGTGACACACAATCGTGTCGTGCGTATGTTACCTACACGCGCGTGTCACTGTGTGCAGATGATGCGCGCGAGGAAAAGCAGTGAATCGTTAGTATACAAAGGAGAATGTTGGTAAACGTTATGCCGATAAATATTAATCATCCTCTGTATTGTATCATTTCCACCTACACGCAATTTTTAAGAAACTTGGAATATCGGTCGATCAAAATGATTGTTTATAAATTTCGCTCTGCATTTCCGTATTTTTTGTTTTCACTTTTAATTTCCGTAAAACATTTTAGGATCGAAATAATATATACGAGAATAAAAAAGAGTGATGCGCAACTCTAGATGTGGAATTGGATACAAAAAAAAAAAAAACTTTTGTTTTAACTTGAAGTCGATTTCTGAATCTGATAGGAAAATTTTCCGCATCGTCGCGCTTTGTCAGAGTCAGCTAAGCGAGCTAAGATGACACAACAATCTTCGTCGCGCGAAGATATATCATTGCGCTTGAGTCATTGCGCGATATGCTGATTCGCAGTCTTCACGGGATTATCAAATCGCAAATGCACTTCGCTCATCCGAACGCAGTATAGAGTCCTTTAAATTGTTATTATATATCCCCTTGTTCTCTCTCTTTCATAACTCATGTTTCACCAATCGTATTCTCGATATGTTACAGCGAAGATCAAAGTATCACAGATACGATATCAGCAACAATTACAAAGACTTAGCCTTGAGCTCGAAGAAGACACGAAATAAAGATAATTACAACATTAAAGGCATTACTATTGATTTAGTTTCAAGCTACTACTTTTTATGAGACTATGTATGATGAATTGTTTATTATTATTCTATATATATATATTTAAGTAGAGTTATATATTTTAGAAATCTTTGACAATTTTCCATTTTCTATTATATTTATATGATTTTATATTTACTTGTATTATATTGCTTAGAAAATCCTTTCTATATATTATTATTTATCTCTTGTGTAATTAAATGTGGGGACACATTTTGATATAATTATAATTTTGACAATTCTAAAGCGAAGATCCGTGACTTCATGATTCAGTTCGGCAAATTGTGCGATTGGATCTCGAGATTATAGATCATGGCCATTAATATCGATCGTGTAGCTACCGATGTCCGGTATCGGTTGTGTAGGAAGTATCGAGTTTCGTGTTTCTACACATGTCCAAACGCTTAAGCCGTCTTCACCTATCCGGTTGTTCCGGGGGTGAGAGCGTATCCCAGCTGTGACTTGCGGCCTTTCTGATCTCGACCACCACGGGGACAGTTACGAAAATCTTGGCATCCGCGAGTGCTGTATCTTAACCACAGTCACGATCGCTATTCGCGTTGCCGCTACATCAATTGTTATCGAGAATAACATCGAACAATAAAAATAATATATGTTCTTTTTTCTAAAGCAGTAAAAGTAATAACGACTTTTTTCCATACAATAACAAACTTTTAATTTAAAAAACAAAAATGCTAAACGAATGAACGCTTGTCTCTGTTTAAGAACCATTCTCTGCTTAATAACAGTCGACGTGCACAAATCACAATCGATACATCACCCATCGAATCACACGCCATTTAGCCGGGACAATAAACAAGAAACATAAACTTAAAGCAGGACAGCATTTTTACATCGTCTCTCATCGCCGAGAGATTTTCTTCCTGTATTTTTCGTTCGCGAGGGAATTCAATGCGCTATATGTACATTGTGATTCCGTTGGACACGTTTACGTCCGCGCGGCTTTCGAAAGCCGCGAGACAAAGCCACTCTCTGTTCTGGCATTAACCCGTTCTATGTAATGCCCGTAGATTTTACGAGGCTGTAAAAGAAGACGCATAAACTATTCCTAGGGTGGTAGGAGAGAAGAGGAAAGGCCGCGCACAGTGTCTCCAATTTTGTTTCGCCGAGGATTTCGTTTCGCTGATAAAAATTTTTAATTACCAGACACGAATGACACACGTGGATAAATTTAGACTTCGAGTTGTAGTGCAACTGAGAGCTCCCACTCGGCTATACACACACACACACACACATAAATATATAGAAGGCTAATTATTGTTTTAAAAAATCAATTTTTCAAAGCTCTTTCTTTGCGAGTTTGTTCTTTCAAATTGCAACTTTGCACATATCTTGACTAAATTCCGTATTGTTTCCACATAATATTGTAAAAAATTGCTTGTGTCTCTTTGTGTGTGTTCTAGCTTTAACTTTGCGGGATTAAAAATTGTCGGAACTTTCGCGCAGGCGGGATAATAATCGACGCGTGCTTAATACGCGCAAAGTTTCTCTAGAAAGCGCGCTGCTGTTTGCAAGCGTTTTGCATATACACGCACATATATGCGTTACCCTGAATTACCTAAGAGCTGTTTACGCACGTGCCAGGATGTTGTAAGGCGCGCACCCGCGCGCGCAGTTCATTCAATTATTGCCACTACCATTACGATCGCGCTATTATTAGCCATCGCGACCGAACCATTCATGAATTACTATTATTATTGCCGTTGCACACGTGTACGTCAACGTCCGCCTTCGACGATTCGCGAATTATCTGATTAATTGCTGACAAATTGGACCGTATTATGCAATTTACGCTAATACATATTTATATATAGGAAGAAAAATTAAACAAATTCTCAAACCTGCATCATTATCATATGTTTGTCATACTTATTATTTTTTTAAAAAGACTATTCCGTGTGTGTGTTTTAGGATTTTATAGTCACAACATTGTCACAAAAACTGCAATTTATTTTTACAATACAAATAGGGATAAGTTACCCTTTTTCTTTTATTTTTTTTGTTTTTAAAGAAATAAGACACACCTACTCTTCATGCTCCATTAATCGAGGGGATTTAAATATGACATGAGTTTGGCCTCTCAGTCTTAAGTGCGCGACAGCGTTTAAAAAAAACAAGTTGGAAGATATTATACAAAGCCTACTACGAAAAGCACACGTTCGTAATTTACACCGTCGCGACAGCTGCTCCGAAGAAGAGAGACACGAGTCCTCGCGCGATTATATCTTCTACGTGAGCCACCGCGGAAGGGTGCAGCGGCGGTCAGGATCGACCGGTCAGGATCACGTTCGGCAGGCCGACGCGTTTCTTTTCGACAAATCACTTCAGGAAGCGACACGCCCCTTCACGGCTGCCGCGACGTGTTACTACACGCGCTGTTCCTATTTACTTTACGTTTCCTTCTGCCTTTTCCTTCTATCCCTACGTCGGCGAAATGAGAATCCGACGTGCACGCCGCGAGTACGAAAATAGTCCGATCCGTTTCACCACGCGCGCTCACGAACGCGGATAAATCACGCCTTTTCAACCCCTTTCCCGACGGGCGCTTTTAGCCGCGACAGGGATGGTGACTGTGTAGGTGCATTCTCGATGCATGGACATATTTTAATGGCATTCTAGGAAGATTTATGAGCCTCTGAAAATTCAGTGCTCAAAAGGCAACTTCTTATTCTTTCTCGAGATAAATATTTAAATCGAGATTTAATAACAAAACGAGTGTTCCAAGTGTTTTGAATGATTAAATTTTATGAGTACGTTATTGAATTAGTGAATGTGCAAAACCATTTTTTTCTACAATATTTTTAGCATATATAAATAGAGATTAATTAATTCAGTTTCTCTGATGAAGAAATAACCGTGAGAGACGATGTTTCCAAGAAAAAAACCAATGCCAGGAAAGTATTAGAAAAGAACATTGTGTTAAAGACACATTGTGCGTACCGTGTGAAAAATCATGCGGGTGCCGCGTAACACAATATCGAGATGCACGCACAGTTCGGCGAACAATTTACCTGCATCCGCGCACTCGAATTACACCTGTGGCAATGTAATGCTAATTTATGTTTCTAATAGAATTTTGGCAAAATCAAAAAAATATTTCTACGCATAATTTTTTTGTAATTATTACTTTAGATATCAGTAAATAATAAAAATTTGATTAAAGCAATGTCAGTTAAATAAAAAAGTTTATTATATTTCCATACCATAGTTGAGAGATACTTGTGAGGTGGATTACCATTTTACATATCGTATCAAACATATTAATTATATTATTTATTTGTATAAAACTATACAAATAAATCAAGCTAATATATCAAGCTAACTACTAGAAGTATATAAGAAGATTGTATCTCTTAAAAAAAAAAAATGATTTCTCAGGCGATCAATTCCGTTCGAACGTTTCTACTACTTCTCACGCCAATGTGTGCAGATGGGTACATATTATAATATGAAATACAGAGGTGTTATTGATGACTGTCAATGATGAAAGATTATTCGTGCGAAACACATAAAAGAAATAAAAAGAAGATGTATATCGGAAATAACGAATACGCGTGCGGGTTAACGTAAGAGTTGCGACTCTAGCTGTTTTCATATATATAGACTTTTCTAAAAAAATTTATATTGAAATTGAAATAAAATAAAGTATATACATATATAAATAAAATAAAGTATATACATATAATCTCACAAATAAATTTTTATCTTTCAGAGTAATTCTGATTGCAAGCTAATAACTTATAAAATGAATCAGCTTCTTTTGCATAATATATTATAAGACGCCGTTTTTTTTTCTTTTTATTCAATCGCGCAAAAATATGTAACATATTTTAATTATGATATCTTAAAGAATAATAATAGACATGTATGTACAGAGAAATTCCGATGTAGTAGTTGCGCTTGCGACGGTGAACATCTACGCGGAATTTCTCGAGTATGCGGAATCGATTGCTTTACGAACCTTCGGCAAGGGCGGACCTCTCATTGGAGCCCGCAGGGTGGAAGATAAGGGGTGGAACCAATTAGTCTCTCCCTCAGTAGGAAAGTGATTTCGGCACAATCGACTTCCCTGAAGACGCGCACTTTTATCGAGCTGTCGGTACTTGACACATTTCCAACGACGCCTTGAATTTCCTCGCCATTTCCGGCTCGCTCAATCGTCGTCCTCTTCACTCGTTTCCGTTCGCGAAATCCATCGACACGATCGGTGTTTAAAGTTGAACAAAGTCAGCCGTGACATTTCATTTTATTTATCATTTTTTATCAAACTTATTTTAAAGATGTTTTTAACTGATTTTTTCTTGTATTATAATTATTATAATTCTATATGTTTTATATATTATTATATTATATTATATTATTATATTACATATATATTTCACTATATATTATGATCTTTATTATTAAATGTTAATATTAAAACATTTTATTAGTTATTAACACATACATTTTACGTTTCTCATTTTACGTTTGCTTGGAGATTTTTATGTGAAATAATTTTGTACTGTATATCTTTTCGTCATATATTCACCACACACAAAATTATATTACACACAATATTTAGTAACATTGTAATGAAATAATGCAATTACTTTATTGCAATGAAATATATATTGTGTAATATATAGGTTTTTTAAACGTTTTTATATAAGTTACTTTCTGTTTTTATATTTAAAAAAATTCAAAATAATTGTAAATAAATACATCATGTATTTTTATTGCGATTGTCATGTAATTTATAAAATATTCTTATCGATTATTATATAGAAAGAGATTTGCGCGTTACTTTCAGAGGGATTCGACGCATTGTGTTTTCATCGGAATTTGAGAAGCGTGTAACTTAATGCTGATAAAACCATTGCGTATTAGAACATTTTATATTCGAAGCAGTCAATGAAACTATAATATGCATTAAGTTTGACGAATAGTTCGAGAAGTTGCTCTTTTGAACAACATCTAAACTCTAATTACACACAGTTTACTACACTTTGCAACAAAAATCGAAACACCAGTCATTTTTGAAAACACACAAAATTGCACGATTTTTTTGTCCAAATTTTATCAGTGTTGTCTTCTGAGATTATATCGAGCTTTTGTCGCACAAATTACAATAGTTCAGTAAACGCAAAGTTCAAATAGATAACTAGGATTATTTTAATTATGTTTAAATATCTACTGTAGTAGTAACTTCTCTGTTTTTTTTTTGTATGACCGTCAAAAATATCACTATTTATCATTATCTTCTAAAAATTGATGTGTCCGGGATTTTTCTCTCGTATTTTCTGATGTTTAAGTATCAACATATACAATTTGTAACAGTTCAAAGTTAATTACCGAAGTTGATGTGACCTGTCAGTCATTACCGATATATTATAAACACATACATATCTTGACTGAACTTGCAATTTTTTGTATTTCTTCTTTTACAAGTCTTGATGTGTTTCCTTCTCTTTTATATCAAAATGTGTCATATGCACTAGTTATTAGTCCACTTTGCTATCAACCGATTACATTCCTGTCAATCGCATTTAAATGCACAAATGCGACATCATCTTTCGAATATACTCGCGAATCTTTTGAAGCGCGAATAATGGCCTCCCTTTTCGGATGTCGCGACACTTCTTCGATGCTGTCAAGTATGGGCGCTGTCAAACGAGAAGCGATATCTTTTTCTCTACTTTTCTCCTCCTTTTCGCGTCGACGATCTCTCGCGAATACACGCACGTTACGTGTTTAATTTCATCAGCGATCATGCGGAGCGCCGCGTGTATTTGGCCGTACAACTGGATGCACGGTGCACGTTGGACTCCCCGCCGAACGTGGACCAGCCGCGGACGCTGTGCCAGCCGCCGATCCTGCCGCCCTCGTCACCGCCGCTGTTCTTCTCGCACCTTCGCGCATCTCCCGCCTCACCGTCGTTCCTCTCTCTGTTGCTCCACAAGTTCGATTTAATATAATACACTTTCATGCAGACACGCGTGAATCTATCTGGTGCCATTATCAACCTCTCCTCATTGATGCGACTGTATACTAGTCTTCTTCTCGTGAGTCTTTTTGGTCCTTGCGTGCTAGTTACTTAGTTCTTTCGTAATTCGCTATTTGCTCCTTAGAGATCTTTATCATAAAACGGAGTAGCTTACTTTCTCGCTCTCTTCAAGAAGTCTATCGACATCCTTTTCACTCTTATTCTTCTCTCAGCTGCGCTGTGTATGTGTACCCCCGACACGTCGCTAGTTGTCATCTATGTACTGCGATGGAGAGTAACTATGTACCGAGATAACGCCTCCCACGTTTCATTGGTGCAGCATCCAGCTCCACAACCACGCCCACGTGATGTGCGTGTGGGGATATACCCCTTCCATCGACCGTAGGTAGGTAGAAAAGCGGGGCTTCTTCTCTTTTCCTCTTCTCGTCTCTCTTCTTGTTCATCGTGTAGCTCGGTTTTAATCGTGCTGCGCAGCTTTTGATGTTACAGGGTTGACGCTTTACGCGCGCCGGAACATCGTTCGCGTATCTTCTTCCCCGAAAACGATGAGCGTAAATGTTCAGTGTAGCAAATTTTTTTACTGCTCTCACAGTAAAGTCAAGTTAAACATTGTCAAACTGTGAATATTGTCACGATGTTACTTACTTTAATATATAGATCGTTTTATGCCAGAATAAGACTTTTTAACTAATACTATTTTTCAATTTAATTAATATATACTTTTACTGCATTTAAAGACAAAAACATGTTTTTTATAAATATAACTTATATTTAACTTAAATTACTTTATAATTTTACTGCATTTCAAGAAAGAAAGAAAGATGTTTTTTATGAACATAACTTTAGCTCGAATTTTCTTAACTGTTATAGCAATAAGTATATTTCTATTGTAAAAAACTTATATAGAATTAAAAAAAAAAACGGTTCTATTATTTTTTTCTTTTTAGATATTTGATTTAAGAAAGTATAAATTATTGGATAGTTATTGTATAAATCATTGAATATATATAGTTAGTTATTATACTTTTGCTAAATTTTTTTTTAGCACAAAAATATTTTCTTATATTTTATCTTGCAACAATTTCTTGACTTTAGAAAAAGTTTCTTCTCTTTTGTCTTTTTATTTCAGTTTTTTTGAAGTATAGGTAAGGCCACCACCTGCTATTTTACCTTTTTGTACCTTGATACAATAAAATCGTTTCCAGATGTTCACAATTTTAGTCATCTACCTTTGGAGAAAATTTAAGTAATCTGTACCTAGTCACGTACAGATGTTTTTTCAAACGAAAAAAACATTTGTCAAAGTGAGAGATATTATTCATCACAATGAATCATATAGACATTCGATATAGTAACAGATCTAGAGTTTTGAATTCAAAATCTTTTAACTGTTAAGTTTTATGAATTCTTTTAATATAATTTTTTATGCGTGCATATCTCGACGAGATAAGAAGAGAAGATCCTATAGTCCACCACTCTATCTTCAATAGTTTAGGAGATACAAAAGGTTAAATATAGAGATTTTAAAAGTCGGAATTCGGCAAACTGGTTTAGACAAAAGTTTTAGATCATGATAAGATAAGACAAAAAGGTCCTACAGTCTATCACTATATCTTCAATAGTTTAGGAGATATAAAGGGTTAAATGTCGAGATTTTAAAAGTCGGAATTCGGCACAATGGTTCAGACAAAAGTTGTAGATCTGAACGAGATAAAACAAAAAGGTCCTATGGTCCATCACTCTATCTTTAACAGGTTAGAAGATATAAATAGTTAGATATCGAGATTTTTAAAGTGGGAATTCGGCAAAATGGTTCAGACAAAAGTTTTAGATCTTGACGAGATAAGACAAAAAGGTCCTATGGTCCATTACTCTATCTTTAATATTTAAAAAGTTATATAAATGTATAACTTCTGGTTTGAAACTTTGCTAATCAAACAATTGTAGCGAAGACTCAAACCACTTGTGGTTTGAAACTTCGCTAATAGAACTATTTTAGCGAAGACTCAAACCACTTGTGGTTTGAATCTTTGCCAATAGAACTATTTTAGCGAAGACTCGAACCACTAGTGGTTTAGAACTTCGCTAACAAAACTATTTTAGCGAAGACTCAAACCACTTGTGGTTTAGAACTTCGCTAATAGAACTATTTTAGCGAAGACTCGAACCACTAGTGGTTTAAAACTTCGCTAAAGAAACAAATCTAGCGAAGACTCAAACCACGTGTGGTTTGAAACTTTGCTAATAGATAGTGGTTTGAGTCTTCGCTAAAATAGTTCTATTAGCAAAGATTCACACCACAAGTGGTTCGAGTCTTTGCTAAAATAGTTCTATTAGCGAAGTTTCTCGTTGGTAAAGTAAACATAATTTAACTTAACCTATAGAGAAGTGTTGGTTAAGGCTAACCTCAGCTGTGGTAAAGCAAAAGTTACGTTAATTAATAAGAAAAAGAAAGAAAATTAATATCAATGTGATAAATAGTGTTGAAATTTTGCTAAACAAAATATAAATTTCTTATATAAATAAATAGTACGTTGAAAGAATCAAATACTATGTATCTTGAAATATATTCTGGAAGTAATTGAAGAAAGTAAGAAAACATTTTTGGTGCAAAACATTTTATATACATTATCATTACTTCTAAAGTCAAGTCATCAAACATGAGTGACAAACAGAAAGTCCTTATTTGTGGAGATGTAGAGGGACACTTCAAGTTTTTATTCTCCAAAGTAGAAGCTATCAACAATAAGAGTGGTCCGTTTGAGTTTCTGCTATGCGTTGGTAATTTCTTTGGTACAGATAACTCCGAATTGGAAGTCTACAAATCTGACAAGAAAGCTATCCCGGTTCCGACGTATATCATTGGCCCTAACAGAGAGTCGGACATAAAATGTTATCCCGAAGGAGACGGTTCCGACATATGTGAGAATCTCACGTATCTCGGAAAACGCGGTCTGTACAACGCTAGTTCGGGCCTCAAGATAGTGTATCTCAGTGGAATTGAGAAATCATCAAAGGAAGAGAACAAAGCCATACATTTTAACAAACATGATGTTATATCTATCAAGAATAGTTGCTTGAGAGACCAACCAAGTTTTCGTGGTGTGGATATCTTGTTGACATCTCCATGGCCTGATGGTGTGACTAATCATGACACTAATAAACCTGAATGCAAGTATCAGGGTTCTCCTTTAATTGCATGGCTAGCTACTCATATTAAACCTAGATATCATGTGTCAGGTTTAGAAGGAATTTATTATGAGCGACCACCATACAGGTAAAAGTTTTTTTGTATAAATAAAATTTTAATTTGTAACACAAATCTGCAATAGTTTGTAAGATATCAAAAAATTCTTTTATTACAGAAATCAAAGTCAGAGTGATGAAAGTATGGAAATAGCTACTAGATTCATAGCCTTGGCACCAGTAATGAATGCTCACAAAAGGAAATGGTTGTACGCATTAAATTTAACTCCAGTTGATAGAACTAGATTATCGGATCTAATCATGAAAACAACAGATGAGACACAGAGTCCGTATCCCAAGTCCTTGCTGTTCAGTGATCCAGCGTCGCAAAATCAATCACGCATGCAGTTTTTCTACGACATGGATTCGAAAGACAGCTCAGAGAAGAGATCGCGGCATCATAACAATTCTAATAAAAAGCCGCGAAGAGAGATTGATCAATCCAAATGCTGGTTTTGCTTGTCCAGTCCAGACGTGTCCAAACACTTGGTAATTTCCGTTGGCACCGAAATCTATTTGGCGTTGGCAAAGGGTGGTCTAGTAGACGATCATTTCTTGATTCTGCCTGTAACGCATCATCAGAGTCTGTCGATTTTACCACAGAATGTGAAAGACGAGATGGATCTTTATAAACAAGCCGTAACTAAGTACTACGAAAGTACCGATAGATTACCCGTATTTTTCGAGAGAAATTACAAAACTTCTCATTGTCAACTGCAAGCTGTACCTGTTCACAAGAATCTGGTACCTGCACTGAAAGAGATGTTTGAGGTATTTTTTTTTTTTTTTTTACTGTAAAATACATGCTGTATCGTAACAGGTTATATCTAATAACTTTTATGGTTTTATTTCAGGAATTAGCCGAATGTAATAACTTCACCATTGTAGAACTGCCGCCGAACACTGATTTACAGCAAATCGCAAATCCCGGCGTTCCGTATTTTTACGCGCAATTACCGAACGGAGTATTGTTATTTCACAGGATCAAAAAGGATTTTCCACTGCAATTTGGCAGAGAAGTGTTAGCATCCGACAGAATATTAGATATTAATGACAGATCCGATTGGAAGGATTGTCATATGAGTCAAGAAGAAGAGGTCGAGCTAGCGAAGAAAATTAGAAAACAATTCTTGCCATTTGATATAGATACTTAAACAATTTGTATGTTTTCTTTTTAGTGTATATATTTTATGTAAGTTTCATTTATCAAAAACTATGCTATTTTTTATGTGTAAATGCGTGTAAATATTTGTATGAATTAAATTTGTAATTTAATTTTTACCTTGACTTTTATGCGTATATCCACAAAACATCTGTACGCATTTATATTTATACTGACTGCTACTAAATCGTTCCGCAAGAGAAAAGATGAAAATTCTTTGTGTTGTTTTATCTCGAGTCGACAGTGGGTAAGAAATTAATAGAAACTCTATTGCATAGAAAGAAAACTTTATTCCAATATCAGATAGTGTACATAGCTTAAAAATATATAAATTTATGGCACGATAAGTTTTGTATCAAAATTAATGGCTCTGTTTATTTTGATGTATTATTTTTTTGATACTTTAATTCGTAATCACTTGGAGTTGCCAGTGGATTCAATCCACATTGTTTCATCTGAACTGCAATGTCGAGCAAGTAATCGTAACATTCCGTCCTGTAAAAACAAGAAAAAAGAATGCATTTTAATGATTGAGATAAAACTTTAAGACATACTAAATTCTTTTTTACATCGAACGAATTCTCAGTAAATATGAGAAAAATAATATAGTTACATAGTCTTTGCCTGTTGCCAAGAATCACCCCACACATAAATCCCATGCCTGCGTACCAACACAGCACAAGTTTCAGGATAATCAATGATAGTTTTGTCCAAGTCTTCTTTTAAATCTCTCTCAAACGGAGTATTTTCTATGATTGGTATTACTAACTCCTCATCGTATCGATATGCTTTGTCCGTTTTTTGATTCCATATACCTTTATGAAAGAGTTTTTATTAGTTTTAATGATAAAAAACAAATTTAAAGATACTTTTTATTGTTGCGAGACTTTTAATTTTTTCATATACCTTTTATCATCTCAAGATGAGTGAGTCTGACTTCTTTTCCAGGCCACAATAATGTAGCCATCACAGCAACCTTAGAATGTGTATGAATCACAGCACCTGCATTTCTTCTTATATAGGCACACATAAACAACGGAGTACATTGTGATTTTTTTAACTTCTTTTCAGGTAGAGGCAACTCTAAATCTGTTCCATTGATGTCTTGCACAAACATATCATGAGGCATCATCCGTTCTTTTTGTACACCAGAAGGAGCTATGTAAATCTTATCTCTGTAACAAAAAGAGTATAATATTTTTATACTAAGGAAATATATGTATACGTCTTTCAATAAATATTCATGTCATATTACTAAC
Source organism: Pseudomyrmex pallidus (assembly GCA_014825455.1). NCBI lineage: Eukaryota > Metazoa > Arthropoda > Insecta > Hymenoptera > Formicidae > Pseudomyrmex > Pseudomyrmex pallidus. The sequence goes on from QVNV01019330.1 coordinate 34,114, forward strand.
TCATGCTTAATGGATATGCCACCACCTGTGCCAGTCACCCATCCAAGATGATAAAACTGTCTGCATAATTCTGGAATAAGATTTCTTGGATGTTCCTGTAAATGTGTATCAACTTTTTAGATAAAAAAATGCTACAAAATAATTTGAATATGTATGTGAATATAATAAATACTTCTTGATTATACCTTATCATAATTAACATCATAAGCATCTGACATTTTTATTGGTACGACGCAAAAGATGAGAGTTGATGAGAGTTATGAGAGTAGGTCTTCTTCTCGTTATCTTTATTATACGTATGTATGTATGTAAACGTATACTACAGTATTATATGTGTAGCATAGACTCAAACCAAATAACATTATATCAGCAGAGAGAAGACTGAGAGCGGCCAGGGTATGGGTTTGAACATAGCGTACGCACCGACAAGTCGCTCGTGGACATGGCTACGTAGTTGCCAATGTGCACCATCTATGGACATTGCGCTTATAGGACAGAAAAGCTATTATAGTTTTAGCTTCTCATATTGCCCTGTGTTGCCCTGGCTGCTTTCAGTCCATTTCAGTCCTCTCTCTAGTACTTCATATTTTCACAAATGAAAATGAACTGAGAAAAACATTACGTGGTAACTGTGGTACACGAAGTGCAATGACTTGGATCAGTATAACTTCAAAGTATGTAAATGAAAGTTGTTTTATACATAAAATATGACAATGAATTGTTTTACTATAGTTTAAAGCATTCAGTCTTTATTTCTATTATTGTTGTAGATTAGAACAAGGATTAAAGATAGTAGCACGTGTAGACAACAGCAAGTTTCGGCTTCTTGTCAACCGTATATGTCAAAGCTTGCAGTCTAGCAACGATACAAAGATATTCAATGAGGAAGAAGAAGAAAAACTGCTGGTATCTTTGGATCTGGCAAAAGATGAGTTAACTCTTTTGCTAGATACTGTTACATCAATTTACACGCAAGCTGCATGTAATTTTGTGAAGCCATCTGTCATGGAGTCTGTTATGAAGGACAGTTTCAAAATAGATGAAGAAAAAATTTCAATTTTTATAAATACATGGATGACCTATGGAAAAGGCATTGTAGAGAATTTTAGACAGAAGTCTAGCTTTCCTACTCAGGTATTTTAGACCAAAGAAGTTTGTAAATATAAAATATTTTGGTTATTGTATGTTTGTTATTTTTTTTAATTTGTTAAGGTGAAGGATGTCAATTGGTGTCTAAATGTTCAATCGTCGTCATCTGCAATTTACAAAGAGGCAAGACCTATAGCTCTGCTTCAACTTGATCTAACTGGTGATAAGACATCTACTTTAACAGTAGAGTTTGACAAAAAACAATTGACAGATGTATATTACAATTTAGAAAAAATTCAATCTCAGCTAGATGCTCTCAAATAAAAGTAAGTAAATGTTTACAACTTACCATATAAAACAATTTCTTTTACATCATCCTGTGAGAAGAGGAGTGTGATAATCTCTGGTATTCTTACTACTTTTATAACAAAAGTACTTTTTTAATACAAATTTCACTTATTGATGCTAAATATTTGCCACGACATTTTTTGTTTTCATAAATAAATTTATAGTTTTGATAAATCAATAGTAAGAAATACATTCTAAATATTTATCTGTGATTGTTTTAAATATTTATATAAGTTAATTATAAGAAATATGTAAGATTTAAATACAAGAGATATGAAAATGAAAGCCTAACGAGCATAAGAAATTTTATCTATTTGTTCAGATTTTTAATATACATTTTTACATGTTAATATTATATAACATAATAGGATTAGGAAATACAGGAATGTAATATGTATTTCTCGATATAATAATTATAAGTTTATTAAAAAATTGCTACAACAGTTTCGTGTATAAAATATAGATGTTTCATTGTATATGCAGTTTTCTTGTTTCTTAATTTTACAAATTCTTTATTATCCTCTTTTTTTCTCTTTTGTTTTTTATCTGTTTATAACAGTAAGCTATCAAAATAAAAAAAATTTGCGCATGGAAAACTTTTTTTATATCACACTGACAGAGAACAGAAAATGTTGACAATGTATTATAATCCAACGTTCTCGTATACTTTAGTAGACGATATTCGGTGAAGTTTCTCCGCTCGATCGTACGCGCGCGGACTTCTGTTAGGTAAGACACTTTCGATACTCGACACACGGCTGCTGTCCTCGAACTGAAAATTGATCTTCCCCTGATTTTCGCTGTACAACCTGCCGTCGCAAACTCTCTGCTTTCTCTCGTCGGGTGGTAAAGTCTCCAGGATCTCGGGTGTCCTGCGGACGAAGATTCGTGCTTTGCACACTACCAGTACGACGACTATTATCATTAGGAACAGGATCATAGCTGTCAACGCGCCTACGATCCATCCTAGTTTCTCATCTGTGCGATGTAAAGTGCAGAGAACAAAAAAGAGAAATATTTAATAGAATTTATATTAAAATAAGTTTTTTTTTACGAATATATATTTAATTTAAAGTACGTGTAAAATAGCAAGTTTACAAAAGAATAAGATAGATAAACAAAATGTCAGCAAACCTGCCAAGGTGTTGAGCAGAACGAGAGTCGCGCTTCCTATCTCAATATCGGAGTTCTCATCGCTAATCGTGAATCTGCAGGTCCATTTTCCCAGATCGGAATGGTCCGGTTTAAAGACCAGTTTGCATATACCCGTGGTATAATCCATTTGCAGAGTATGTCTGTATTAAAAATATTAATTTTTTGCTATACGAGAGGCAATTGTTAAGTATCCGAAACGACATAGTAATATCAAGTTTCATTCTTTAGAACAAACGCTCTAGCTCATTACTGGACGTAATAACACCTCGCCAATTTCTTTTTCTAAAAGATGAAATGTGTCAATTACAACAGCAATTGTCGCTATCTATAAGTTGTTTCGGATACTTCTCAATTGCTCCACGTATGTCATATAATATAATACAAATAGAAAATTTCACCTTGTCTTCTTAGCGAGCTTGCTAGAATTCTGATATATGTGAAGCTTCGGAGCGTGGATCCAGTGACATTTGGCTTCCGACGACACAGCTCCGACTCTACACGCGAGAGTGACCATCTGATGCGGCGCGGCCCAAACGGCGATAGTGACGGGTTCTAAAATAATTAAATCTCTCTTGGAATGCAGTTTGTTTTACTTCACATTTTTTGTAGCTACAAGGAGCCTTTTGATTTCTTCGTCCCACTCACCCCCTCAGAAGCCGCTAGATATCTCCAGGTGCAGATTATTCGACGAGCGAACCACCTTTGACACACCACCAACCACCACTCGTTTGTGCATCGATGGTTTTTCGTGGCTTGATAAGTGCTTAGAATCACGTTAGAGTGTGTAGCGCTGATCTCGCGTGCATTAATGAGAGATTGAAGAAACTCGAGAAAAATATAAGCGCCGAGAGAGACTTTATCGTGCATTCAAATATTTTGATACGAAAAATAAATTATTGAATATAAATGATTTTTAAGAATATAAAACTCTCGTAGAAATGTATAACTTCCGTAAACTTTAGCGCTTACATTAT